>MU183651.1:39476-85231 GCA_016904865.1 Pissodes strobi | reverse complement strand
TTTCGAGTTCCCCATACATAGACACGAATTCGAGCCACCCTGTACAGCGTATTTAGCTTAAACTATGACATGATGAATACAAATTATACACAAACTTTTCTTTGTTGTATATGGACATCTGATTTTTTTTAAATAACCATATTCCCAGTGATTTTAGCTACGCCACTATATGATTTCCCCTAAATTTATAGCCATACTTTTAAATACCAATGGAAACTTCTGAACCATATGACGTCTTATTTACAGTTTGCTAAAATGTATACAAATATCATACCAAACATTTAAATGTGCCCATATAAGATCGGATAATTTTATTATAAAATTACTAAATGGTAATTGGATAATTTTCTGTTTAACATAAGTGATTTGTGATTATCTACGGATAACTGCAGGTACAGTTAGTACAGCATTAGTTAGTTGTCATAAAACCTATGTTGTAGCAATTTGCACTGCAAGAGGCTCGTAATATATTACAAGCTGACTGTACAGGATCAATCACTTAATTTTTTTATTAGGCTTCTTACACAAAAAGAGTCTTACAATGTGTGCTTACGACAGAAGTGTAAATTTCAACAAAGTGAGATTAATATTAAATAAAATTTAAAAAAATGTTATTGGAGGCGCCAGGCATCGATCCTGGTACCTCTTTCATGCTAAGCGAGCGCTCTGCCATTTGAGCTACTCCGCCAATGGAAATACATGCAGCAAAACTGAATATAAGTATACTGATCGGTATTATACATATTTATTGTAAGAGTTGCTTATTATGTTTATAATTTGGCAGATGGGTAGATGATTACTACATTATGTACAATTTGATCCAAATAAGACTTTAAATGCCTTGATAGCATCAAAACTGAAAATGGCAAAAAGCTCGACTTTCATTTGCTCCTATCTCTTAATTAAGTCATGTCCAGATGGGATCCCAAGACCATTTGAGGGGAAAAATTTGAGAATATTATTTGGACCAGTCATTGGCCAGCCAGCTGTATCTACAACTCTCCAGATGCAGTGCAACAAATCAAATGCAGTTCACCAAGCTGGATAAGTCATACGCAACAACACCATATAAGGAACCTGAAGGAAAGTTCAAGAGGAACGAGAGTTTTTGCAAGACCCAAGGTAAGATTTTAAAACACCAGTCACCAAGGCGCATAAATAAAGAAGTAGAAAATACTCGCACTAGATATAATCACATGGAGAAAAGTGGTTCAAGTTATTAAGGCCTATCCACAGACGTAATACCATGGAGCAAGTGAGTTACTAAGAGGTAAAAACCAACTAACATATAAAAGGAAAAATATAATCTGAAAAAAACAGAGAGGCAAGACACATTCCTATCCTACTAATATGGAAGGTACCAACTCTTGTATGTTATTCTGTATATATTTATATCTGCTAATGATTTTGTAATATTTCCTGAAAAATTGAATACCTCATAATTACCCAAAAACTACTTTAATACGTGGAAAATTCAAATTTGTATTTGTTAATAAAAAATAACCTAGTATGAAACTGAATACAAGGCATCTAATTCAAAAAATTAACTATAATTAAATTCTATCCCGTCTCCTTCATTACAAGATTTCGTGCAATCGAGATGCGCTCCAAAATCCGCTAAGAACTTTTTGCGACATCATCTTTATGCAACGCACGTTTCAGAAATATATTTTCACTTCATACAGAGACAATCGCGACAGACAATGAATTTTAATGAAGGCATTAGCGCCCCAAACATTTAGAAAATAGAAAAAAAGTTTCGAAAAAATTAGAGTAGATATCGCTAGGAATTTTAATTTAAGATTTGCTGCCTGTTTACGAAATGTGTAAATTATGATGATGTTTATTGAAGATATCGAGAAATAGCGGAAGGTGAGCTGAATATTTCTGAAGTTATCATCGCTATCAGTGAGGATGTTTTCAAAATCGTCAATTAAAATCGGGAGGAATGGTACGTGAAATGAAGTAAGAACATATTTCAGAGTAGCCTGACGAAGAGAGGAAGATAAAGCGAAAAACTAGCATTACAACTGGAAACAAGGAGCAATAAAGAGACATTTAGACAATGAAGAAGTAATTGAAACAATTAAGAGGAAATGTTTTGAAGAATTTTAATATTACCGAAGTTACTATCCCATAAAAAGGGTAAAATAAAGTAAACACATAATTCCGAATAGATTGACGGAGGGAGAAAGATAAAGCGAAAAATTAGTATTACAACTAGAAACACAGAGTAATAAAGAAATAATTAGAACATTGAAGAAATAATTGTAGAAAATCAAAGGAGCTATTTCCAATATGTTTAATGTATGATTTGACTGACCATTCACCAAATAATTAAAACATAAATTTATTGAACGAGCATTATCGTTGAAAAATGAAGAAATAGCAGAAGAAGAGATAAATATTATTGAAGCTACTATCGTAATAAGTAAGGATGTTTTAGAAATGACTTATTAAAATCGGGAAAAATAATATGTGAGATAAAGTAAGAACATATTTAAGAGTAATTTGACGAAGAGAGAAAGATAAAGCGAAAACTAGTAATACAACTGAAAACAAGGAGTAATAAGGAAATAGTTAGAAAATTGAAGAAATAATTGTAGAAAATGAGAGGACGTATTTCCAAGATTTTTAATTTAAGATTTGTCGATCCTGTACCAAATTATTAAAAAAGTAAATTTAGTGAATGAGGACTATGAGTGAAAAATGAAGAAACGGCGAAAGAGGAGCTAAATATTAATAAATATATTACTATTACTATAAGTAAGGATATTTTAGAATGGTTTATTAAAATCGGGAACCATGTTTCAGAATAGTTTGAGAAAAGGGGAAAGGTGAATCGAAATCCAGCTTTAAAACTGGAGACAAGGAGTAATAAAATCAAACATTTAAAAAAATGGGAAAATTAACAAAAAAGTCAGAGGAGGCATTGCCTAGAATTTAAATTTAAAATTTGTCAACCCTTTACTAAATTATTTAAATTAAATTTAGTGAAAAAAGATTATCATTTAAAAATAAAGACACAGCGAAAGGGGAGCTAAATATTAATAAAATTACTATCACTATAAATAATGATAGTTTAAAAATGGCTTACTAAAATTGGAAGGAATAACTATTCATAAAATATAGTAGTAGCATATTTCAGAATAGTTTAAGAAAGGAAGAAAGGTGATTCGGAATCCAGCATTAAAACTGGAGAAAATAAGGAATAATGAAACCTATTGAAAATAGGAAAAATTAACAAGAAATAAGAGGAGGTATTACCTAGATTTTCAATTTAGATTTGTTGACCCTTTACCAAATTATAAATAAATAAATTTAGTGGATGAGGATTATCATTGAAAAATAAAGAAACAGCGAAAGAGAAGCTAAATATTAATAAAGTTGCTATAACAATAAGTAAGGATATTTTAGAAATGGTTTATAAAGACCGGGAAGAATAATTATTCGTAAAATAAAGTAAAACATATTTCAGAATAGTTTGAGAAAGGAGGAAAGGTAAATCGAAATCCAGCATAACAACTCAAGGCAAGAAGTAATAATGAAACATATAGAAAATAGGAAAAGTTGACAAGAAATAAGAGGAGGTATTGCCTAGATTTTCAATTTAAGATTTGTTGACCCTTTACCAAATTATTAATAAATAAAGTTAATGAATGAGGATAATCATTGAATAATGAAGAAACACCGAGAGAGGAGCTAAATATTAATAAAGATACTATAACTATACGTCATAATATTTTAGAAATGGTTTACTAAAATCAGGAAGAATAATTATACGTAATAACATATATTTCAGAATAGATTAAGAAAGAGGGAAAGGTGTGTCGAAATCCAGCATTAAAATTGGATACAGGAAGTAATAATGAAACATGTAGAAAATAGGAAGAAATAACAAAAAATTAGAGGAGGTATTGCCTAGATTTTAACTTTAAGATTTGTTGATCTACTGTAAAAAAATTATTATTAATAAATAAATTTAGTAAATAACGATTTTCTTTGAGAAATGAAAGAGTCCCAGGAAAAGAGATAAGTATTCTTGATTATAAGTAAGAATGTTTTAAAAATAATTTACTAAAATCGGGAAATAAAGTAAAAACATTTTTCAGAGCAGTTTGCTGAAGGGATAAATATGAACCAAAAAACTTGTAATATAACTCGAAACAAGGAGTAATATAGAAACATTTAGAATATAGAAGGAAAATGACAAAAATTTAGATGAGGTACTGCCAAAATTTTTATATTTAAAATTTTTTGATACTGCACCAAATTATTAATAAATAAATTTAGTAAATCACGATTATATTTGAAAAATTAAGAAATAGCGGAAAAGGAGCTGAAGTTACTGTCGCTAGAACCAAGGATGTTTTAGAAATACTAATATATTAAAGTCGGGAGGAATAGTAAGTGACATAAAACACATTATTTCAGAATAGTTTGATGAAGGCAGGAGAAAGATGAAGCGAAAAACTAATATTACTACTGGAAACAAGAAATAAAAAAAAATCGATAATAGAAGAAAAACTGGCAAAATATCAGAAAGGTATTACCAAGATTTTTAATTTAAGATTTATTGACCCTTTATAAAAATTATTAATAAATAAATTTACTCAATTTAGATTATAATTCAAAAAGAAGAAACAGTGGAAGAGGAATCAAATATTACTAAAGATGCTATTGCTAGAAGTAAAGATGTTTTATCAGAAATTGGTTTATTAAAATCGGGATGAATAGTACGCGAAATATAAAAAAGCATATTTCAGAATTGCTTGATGAAAAAAAAAAGATGAAATCAAAAAGAGTATTACAACTAAAAACTAGGAGTAATAAAGAATAAAGAAAAGCTAAATATTACTAATTTTACTATCGCAATAAGTAAGGATGTTGTAGAAATGGTTAATTAAAACCGGGAGGAATAGTACGTGATACGTGAAGTAAAGTTAAAACGTATTTCAGAATATTTAGACAAAGAGGGAAACTAGTATTGTAATTGGAAGCAAGGACTAATTTACAAAACTGAAGAAATAATTGAAAAAAATCGGAAAAAGTTCTTCCAAGATTTTTAATTTAAGATTTGTTGACCATTTACCTTTGATAAATAAATGAAGTGGAATTAGTATTACAACTGGAAACAATGAGTTATAAAAAAAAATCAAAATTGAAGAAAAAATTAAAAAAAACGGGAAAAAGGAAAGATGAACAAAAACTAGTAATAAAAATGAAAAGAAGAAAAATAATGCAAGATGACTAAGATCCAAAATTTGAAGAAAAAGTATGAGAAATAAAGCAAAAGCATATTTCAGAATAGTTTGATGAAGAGTGAAAGATGAAGCGAAAAACTGGCATAAAAACTGAAAACAAAAAGCAGTAAAGTCGATTATTGCAAAAGTATATATTGCTAAGAAAGTGAGTAAGCTTTAATAACAATGAGTAATAATAAAACATTTAGAAAATATGTAAATTACCAAAAAAATTAGAGGAGGTATTGCCTAGATTGTAAATTTAAGATTTGTTAACTCTCCTATAAAAAATAATAATTAATAAATAAATTTAGTAAATGATGATTTTCTTTGGGAAATGAAAGAATGCCGGGAGTATAGCTAAGTGTTGCTGATTATAAGTGAGGATGTATTCGAAATACATCGTTTTTTAAAATCGGGAGGTATTATTTGTGAAATAAAGCTAAAACATTTTTCAAAGTAGTTTGTTGAAGGTAGAAATATGAACTAAAAAAACTCGTATTGCAACTGGAAGTAAGGGGTAATAAAGAAACATTTGGAATATAGAAGAAAAAATGTCAAAACATTAGATAAGGTATTGACAAGATTTTTAATATATAATTTGTTGACACTTTACCAAATTATTAATAAATAAATTGAATAAATGAGGATTATTATTGAAAAATAAAGAAGTTTCGGAAAAGGAGCTAATTTTACTGTCGCGATAACTAAGGATGTTTAAGGAATGGTTTATTAAAATCGGCAGGAATAATAAGTGACATAAAACACATTGTTTCAGAATAATTTGATGAAGGGAGGAAGATGACGCGAAAAACTATTATAACTACTGGAAACAATGAATAATAAAGAATCACTTCGATAAAAAAAGAAAACTGGAAAAATATCAGGAAAGGTATTGTTAAGATTTTTTAAGAGTTGTTGATCCTTCTTAATAAATAAATTTAGTAAATTAAGATCATTTTCAAAAAGAAGAAACAACGAAAGAGGAACTAAATATTACTGAAAATACTTTTGCTATAGGTAAAGATGTTTTAGAAATGGCTTATTAAAATCGGGAGGAATAATACGCGAAATATATGGAAAATATATTTCAGAATTTCTTGATGAAGAGAAAAAGATGAAATTAAATGGTATTACAACTAAAAACTAGAAGTAATTAAAAAGCATTTAAAAAATAGATAAAAAAACTGGAAAAAAATCACGTCTTGGCAGTACGACAAAAATTTTTATTTAAGATCTGTTGACGCATTACAAAATTATTAATAAATCAGTTTATTAAATGATGATTATCATTAAAAAATTAAGACACGGTGGAAGAAAAGCTAAATATTACTTAAGCTATACTATGGCGTAAGGAAGTTGTAGAAATGGTTTATCAAAATCAGGACAAATAGTAAGTGAAGTAAAGTAAAAACGTATTTCAGAATAATTTAACAAAGGGAGAAGGTTCAAGGGAAAAACTAATATTACAATAAATTGGAAGCAGGGACTAATTTAGAACACTGACGAAATTATCTTAAAAATCAGAAGAAATTTCTCCAAGATTTTTAATTTTAGATGTGTTGATAAATAAATTTAGTGAATGGGGATTATCATCGAAAAATTAAAAAATAGTGGAAGACTAGTATTACAACTGGAAATAATAAATGATAAAAAAATCAAAATTGAAGAAAAAGTAAAAAAAAAACAGATGACGTATTTACAAGAAGTGGGGGAGGAACGAGGAGTAATATTATGCAAATTACACAGCAAGAACAATATCTCAGAGTGGCTTCAGGAAAAAAGAAAGACGAACAAAAAACTACTAATAAAACTGAAAAGAAGAAGCAATAATGATAATGAAACATTAGGAAGAAATAGGAAAAAGCTGAAGAGATTGTTGAGAATTTCAATTTAAGATTTGCTGATTTTTTACAAAATTCATAAAAAAAAACTTAGTAAATGAAGACGATCTTTGAAAATAATAATAAACATTGGAAGTGGAATTATTGAAGTTATTGTCGCTATGTATGAGAATATTAGGAATAGTTAATTAAAATCAGCATGTGATATAAAATAAGAATATATTTCATAATGGTTTGACGAAAGGAAAAAGAAAAAGTGAAAAACTAGTATTACAACTAAAAATAAGAAGAAAATAAAGAAACACTTAGAAAATAGAAAAATGGCGAAAATTAGAAAAGTTATCGTTAGAATTTTTTATTTAAGGTTTGCTGGCTTTTTACAAATACTTAATAAATATGCTTATAAGATGAGGATGATCATAGAATATATAAACAAACAGTAGGAGTATGTCAAGAATTACTAAAGTTACTATCGCTATTTGTGAGGAAATAAAGCAAAATTATATTGCAGAATGATTCGATGAAGAGAGAAACATGAAACGAAAAACTGTCATCAAAACTGGAAGCAAAAAGCAACAAAGTCGATTAATGCAAAAATATACATTGCTAAGAAAATGCTTAAGTTCTAATGACAAAATAGAAGAATTGTATAAATTAATTACATCAAATTGTACAAAAACTCATTTTATGTTAAAAACAGTTCATAGCAAGAAAACACACTTGCAGGGAGGTACAGGGAATCATATTAAATAATGATTTCAGGGACTTTGAGATAAAAAGAAAAATAAGAAGAGGAATTCGATTATTTAACTACAAACCTAGACATAGAGAAACAAGAGGTACAGAAGAAAAATGGTCAACTAAAAGAAATTATCAAATTGCAGACATGGATCTAGAGAGGCCATCACTAATTGACATCAACCGGGTTAAAATCATATCATTGGGCAAACGTTATCGGATAGTATTCATAATAGCCTTATTTGGGTTAGACAAGGAAGACATGTTAAAAGTGTGAAGATGGATTTTTTACAACTTTTTCAATAAAAAAGTCGTAAATGCAACAGTAAAAGCTGCATTAATTTATGTTGATGAATGTAACATATAAGCTATTGTTCAGTTTTATGTTCAAATGATTGATACGAGTATGAGTACAGTTAAAAAGTATTAAAATTATTATTTATTAACTGAGGGGAAAAATTGTTGAAATTTACTGCTGATTTTCATAATCTTTCTAGGTCCTAGCTACACTCGGTCAATTACTCTGCAAAGAAATAAAATGATAAAAATATTGATGGAGAACATGAAAGTTTTGCAGCAAACTGTTGATATTTTGCTTTTGACAATAAACACTGTGTAAACAGTTAAAGTTCCGGAAGCAGGAAATGGCTTTGCATACTCTTTTGAATGGACGAACTGGATTTGCCTTTCTAAAATTACCTCCTGCCTTGTGAGAATTCCACTAACCTTTTCGAAATATCTCCACCCTTGATCCGTATCAAACGACTTTTATTTATAACCTTTCGTCGTAACTTCGTAAAATGTCACCGGAACTATTAATTTATATTTAAAACCCTTTCAACAAATTTTTATTTCTTTTGTAGACAGGTTGGGACGACCGATAACATACATAGGTAGAATAAATTCCCGTTATGTCGTTTCGGTCAAAAAATGATGGTGTTTTGGATATAAAATTTTAACTTGGAATTCTCGGACTTAAGAACCCCAATATACGTCTCGTAGACGTGTTGATAGTTATGTTTGCATATGATCAAAGTAACTGTGATAATAATATTAAAATAGAGGCAATTATTATGGTGAAGGGAACGTTAAATTGAAGCTGCTAATTAACGGCAATTTAAGATCATGTTATTCCGGTGGTGGACCTTTGGATGACAAACGAGGATGCTGGAGATGTTCTGCAATCGATCAACATTTTATATAAAGAATTCACAATATCAGGTTAACGTTTCTATCATTCCATCCGCTTGTTCACAAGTTCTCTGAAAAGTTGACAGTAAAAAAAATAAAGATAAATTTTATGGTCAGTAGATGCTAGAACCCTTAAGGATTGCATCCTTTTGAAGTAACATGTACGATGTAAGCAAGACACGGAGACAAAAGAAAAGGTCGAGGGTATACCAGCTGCTGTTTAGGGCAATTTGCAGTTTAATAGTCTTATGATGAGATAACTGCAGAAAATTGATTACTACAGAGAGTTATGCCTCTACTTCGACTCTGTATTGAGAAATTAGGTCTCAAGATGAAGCAAATATAACCAAAGCAATCACAGCATTTTTTAAATATATCTACCTATACTTATTAGACAATCTAGTAAATTAAGATTAAAAGCAATCATAAACTAGTTTTATTCCTCTCTAATGCACAGTAATTATTGTTTCTCTGATATAGTAATAGCTACTATATAGTTTTAATTAGTTATTTACAAGTATGTACTTAGATGGCCGAACGGCAGAATGCATATTTCTTAAACCTAGTTAATTTTATCTTTTCAATAAGGTAAGTAAGCTCATCATCTGTTATTGATGATTTATCGGCAGTAAAAGGAAATTATTACATGCAACAAGTTCTTTGAAGATTAATGATCCTTGTAAATATTAAGCTTCTCCAAATACAGCTGCCTAACGTCTTCAAAAGGAAATAACTGATTACCAAGAGTAATGAAATACATTGTTAAGTATACCGCAAATATTAAACACGATGCTATGTGTTCCAGCTTGGATAGCAGTATCTCAATACCAGCAAGATCCAACAGTGAGTCTGTTGTGGATGTTGCAACAACGTAACAATCGCCTACAAGTTTTCCTTACGTTTTTCCATATAATTTTTCACTAATGATATTAACTCAAATTTTTCAGAAATTAGATAACCTATTTAAAGACTGTTCTATTTAAACATAACTAGCTCAGAAATTTCTTCGCTACAATTTGCTCTATCCGAGATCTCCAGCCGATGTTTCCTTCTTGAGATATTTAGACTGAACTTCTCCAGAATGCAATTTTTATTATAACTTTATTTAATTTTATCTTTCTAATAAAACTGTATCTTAGAGGTAATTTATTGGCATTATGCATACAATCTCATAATTAGTAAAAACTAAAGGGAAATGAGTAAAAAAATAGATAAACAGAGAAATCACTGGACATCATTTCTTTCAAAGTTCGTTGAAAATTGATGGTCCTTGAAAATATTCGAAATGAACTTCCTTAGTGTCTTTAGAATGTAATAACAGATTGCCAAGTAGGGACTGGATTTCTGGATATAAAGCCAGCAAGACCAACTAGTGAGCTTCGATTCACAAATTCTGCATATCGAAATTTGCAAGAACGCAACCCCATAATTTTTTCCATATAGATACTTGCCTTCTTTACTGCTTTTTTTTATGGCAGTGGCGCGCACACTAAAGGGAGATCCTATGGCACTGGGAGTGAGTTCCACAGTGATACAGTGCGCCAGACAAAGGAGTTCTTGTAAAGCGATGTTTTCTGGGTGTTTCCAGTTGGAAAGATATTGTCACGAATAGTTTAGGGGGTAGCGGGTTTTTTAAAAGAATAATTTCTCAGAGAAGAGCCACGATTAGTACAATGACGGGGTCTCAATGCTTCCTTTAAGCTACCACTGTATGTTCTATTGGTGAGGACACGCCTTGTTTAGCGTGCCGGGGGGTAACTAAGGTAGGCCGGGACCGAGTTACGTGGGGTAAGAAGAGATGATAAAATAAGCACGTTTAGTTTATAACAATAACAATGTATTAACGATAAAACTTTAACAATGATTATTGGTCAGAAAAAATGAGATTCTATTATACGCGATTATTACAGTGCGCATGTTTTCTCGATTTGATGTACGGTTTATAGGTCTTTGTTTACTGTCTTATAATTTATAGTTTTTCTTAAGAGTTGGGTTTTATTTAAGAGCACTAAAATATTTCACTAAACTTTTTACCTGACTATTTAGACACTTGTCTTTCTCAGAACTCTCGACAAACTTTTTGTCTTGACTTTACTATGGAGGTTGTGAAACCCCTGGTCCTAGTAGTCGTCAAGTGGCTAACCGGTGCCAGGTTTGGAAGGAATGGACTAAAACCTAAAGCAGCCGTATGGCTAACTTTAGGAGCGGATAGAACCCGAAGGCAGTCTTCAAATGACTAACCTGGGAGCTGGAGGCGAGACTAAAGTCTCCCGAACTGAAGGTTCGTTATAGTATTTATACTAAAAAAAGTGATGCTTAAGGTTGAAAGTCGCTCCCGTTGATTGCTCGCGTTGTTTATAGTTTGCTTTTAATGTTTATATAACAATCTCCAAGTTCAAGTTCAAACTTACCACAGGGTGATATTTCTTTAGTAGCTTATTCATTTTAGTAGATTACAATAAAGATAAAGATAAGATATAGATAAATATATTACAGTAATTAATTACAAAGATAATTAAGCCTTACGTCAAAAGGGGTGTCAAAAGTACATCTAGAGTGGCAAAGTCCCTAGATATACACACTAAAATTACACATATATTAAAATTAAAATTAATTTCACTAAGACAATTGACGATAAAGAATGAAAAATTTTGATTACAACTTTGAACTTTCTTCAGTTGTTAAAATATTTCTTATATCACAGTTTAAAAATTCTTCACTTGTATAAAATAAAGCTCTTCCCCCCAAAAAGGTTCTCAACACTCCCTGGAATTTATTATATATTTCTTTCCTCCCAGCAAGCTTACCACCATAATACGATTGTTGAATCCTCCCTGTAAGTTATGAGCGCATGAAGACCATACCATTCTCATCAAAACCATAGTGCCTTAGTTTATCCAGCAGCAACTCATGCCCGACACAGTCGAAGTCCTTCGACAAGTCGTAAAATGTCGCTCCGATATAATGCCCCTCCTCAAAGGCCCCTGCCACAGTGCTCAACAGGTCCACCAATGCTAACACCGTAGACCGGCAACTCCTGAAGCCATACTGACACTCCACAAGCATGTTATTAGCCTCAAAATAATCAGTGATTTGATCACTTACCAGACTTTCAAAGACCTTTCCAAGTACTGGTATCAAATAAATTGGACGGTAGTTTCCAGGGTCATCTTTATTCTCTTTTTTAAAAATTGGTATATTTTAGATGATTTAAGACAATTTCTTCGGTCTATGCACTGACCACTACCACATGGAATTAGGATTCCAATAACTCAACAAAAGCTTTTTAGGCAGCCTCCATGATACTGGCACTGCTTAGGGTCGAAATACATTAACGTAATAAAATATCATAAAATAATGATCCTAATTATTTCAACAAGTCCATGAGGCACCTCGAAAAGTTTTCACAAAAGATGCCAGCCTATTGACTCCTCGCCGGTCTGGGGCGTAAAAGGAAATCCCTGATCTCTCACGGAACAAATTTCAACACTCCGAAACATTGTAGCCAACTTAACTTATGTCAAATAGCGAGTCCAAGCGCATGAAGAACCATCTGACCTCACAGCTTGGTTAATCGAACTTCGGCTCTAAGCCGTATTCGCCAAGAAGCAAGGGGGGGAACCGTTACCTGGGAACGTCGATCCGATTGAGCCTGTCTAACTGTCAAAATCACATGTGCCTGAGGCATGACACTTAATAAATGAAAACACGAAATCTCCTAGAAGGACGAACAAAACAAAAATAAATAATATACGGAAACACAATTAGATAAATGAATTATAAAATACATTAGATGACTCTTATGATCTCTAACTTGTTTCAGGTAGGTATTACAACGAATTGGCTTAAAATAACAAACAAACAATGTTACATTTATGTCAAACATGTAACACAACCACAGCCTTTGAAAGATATTTCCGGAACTAGTGGAACACCTATTACTCACAAAAGGACAACAATCAGACCTGATGTTATTATCATATCATAAGTATCTAGTACATCATACTGAGACATAAATATAAATATAGAAAGTGTATTCAATAACTTTCAAGGTAAAACAAGGTAATGTATTTTATACACTGTACCTATATTGGAATAATCCAATCTAAATTATGTTTGCAAATAAAAATAAATATAAATTAAGCAACGCTGTAGCATTTGTTTAGCCAAAATTTGAAAATGCTACAAATTTTATCCCTATATTTTGACATCCATAAGGGACAAGAAGAAGAATAAGCGCGAATACTTTACATTATCTAAAAAGAACATCTAGACCACTAACCGCTATTTTGGAACAAGGCATATGAAGTGATTTTATTATTAAAAATTATTCTACACTAAAAGTAAAGCTTAATCAGCACAAAACATTATTTTATAAAAAATTCGCTGACACAAATGGTGGAACATACCAGGCCCTTTCATCGATCGATCCTTGCTAGAGAATGATAGGTGACTTTGGCACGGATGACGTGGAAGAAACCAAGTTAACGGGGCGCACCCAAAACGCGAAATGCGGTATATTTCACTCGCTTTCTACATTCGATACACACTTTATAACGCTACAAGTTACCCGTTTTATAACGTTCGTCTTGCCGCCAAACTTGTTTTAGAAAATGTTTGTAATGCACGTTCATAAGCTTACTCTCCAAAGAAGTCTCAGTTCAATAATTGATGTGTAAAACCAAAAACGTAGAATCCATTTTGTTGTAATTAAAAAAAGGTGAAGCCATTATCTGAGAGTACCAAAATTTATATGGGATTTTATAGGGCCACTCTGGTGGTCAACACTCATTGTCGATCGTGGATCAGTTCCAGACGGGCCCATAACACATTATACATTAGGTCCTTACTTCGTGGAAAACTATGGCAATTTGTCATGAGCATTATACGTGGTACCATCACTTCTGTATAAAGTTATATAACCAACGAAGCATGTGACTATGTATGCACACCGAGTGGCGTTAGAAGGCCTCAGAAATAAGATACTATCACAGGCCTTGCTAAAATCGTATAGGTACTCCGATTTTGTTTTTATAAAAATTTGACTATTGGATACTCTTTTTTTTTAATCAGGCATCTATACTCAAGAAACCTTTTTGACAACATGTACGAATGGTTCAAGAACAGACACATATACATAAGATCCAAAATAATAATAATAGTGCTTTATTTGGTAAAACATATAAAAAACTAATCTATTATTATTCTCGGATGTTGAACATAAATCAATCGATTACAACTTGGATGTATAAATAAAATGGTTCGCTATCGCCCGATCTTTTGGCATCTATGCAACGTCTAGAAAATAATGGCTTTTCACGTTAAAACGCAGCAGCTATGTTATTACCAGGATAAAGATCTTATACAAATACAAAGTTATAAGTTCATAGCATATCAACCGCTCAGTTTAAATGGAAAGCCATTTAGATAAAGCTGCATTGCACCGTGCAGAAATAGAATCCTGTATTAATTATATTTCGTCGGAAAAACTTAAGCCCGTCATGTAATTTAATCGAAGCACTTGCAATAAATCACAATAGTACATTATGTAGATGTAATTCATGTAAATAAATCATGAATGGCATCGATAAATAAACTAGTAGAAACAATAAATATTAGCGTTGCAGGCGAATTTATGTTCGCCAATAAATTTTGACAGTCGATATAAATTGAAGTCGTATAACAATTGAAAATTGATTCTTTATGAAAGCTGCATTTATTTTTATTAATAGTTCAGCAGAGGTCAATGATATAATGAGTTTTGTCATGAAAAGCTGTTCTTGGAAATCGGTGTACCTACTTGGATTTTTGTCCGTCCTTATAGGTTTTGTTTCGTACTTAATGGAACGCCTTCAGACAGGGCCTAGAGTACATATCCTGCTTACTAAAAGGTCAGCTTTTAAAAATATTAGAGCTAAAATTATTTATTATTACGTCAAGTTAATTCCCCAAAATGTCTCACCTCTTAACTGTTTTATCTCATAAGCTAGCCAAAAACCATGAATCCTACTAGCATGCAGCATGTAAAGTATTTTAAATATATCTTTTTGAAATAGATAATTCCTCAAATCTGTCAGGGTAGGCCGTAAACCTCTATTACCCTAAATAGAGCAGCCTATATATTATTGACCATTTGGATTTGGTATTTCATATCTTCTTCTTCAAGTGCCATCTCCGTGGCGGAGGTTGGCAATCATCATCGCTATGGCAACTTTTGAGGCAGTTGCTCTAAAAAGTTATTTGGAGCTGCAACCAAACCATTCTCTCAGATTTTTTAACCATGAAATTCGTCTTCTTCCTATGCTTCTTCTGCATTCTCTTTTTCCTTGCATTATTAGTCGTAATAAGAGGCTGTGCCTTTCGCCGCGCATTATGTGTCCCAAAATACTGCAGCTTTCTCTCCTTAATTGTACGTTCAACTTCTTTTTGTTTACCGATTCTTCTTAGCACTTCGATGTTAGTAATTCGATCTACCCACGAAATTCTTAAGATTTTTCTATATATCCATATTTCGAAAGAGTTAAGGCGTCTCATTGCATCTGCATTTAGCGTCCATGATTCTGCACCATAGTAGAGCACAGTGAGTTTATAACATCTTGCCTATCGTAGTCTCTGGCCTAACGTCAAATCTCTGCTACAAAGTACTTTTTTCATTTTTATAAAGTTGGTACGAGTCTTTTCAATTCTAGTTTTTATTTCTGACTATACAGTCATTATTTTCAGTAATAAGCCTTCCTAAGTAATTGTATCTTTTTACTTTTTCAATCTGTTGACCTACAACCATTAAGATTTCATTTGTGTTGTTGTTCTTACATATTTTCATATACTTGGCTTTTTTGATATTGAGGGAGACTCCGTAAATCTCACTAAACCTTACTATTTTGGTCATAACTCTTTCTAAATTCTCCAAACTATTGGCTATTATTACTGTGTCGTCGGCATATCTGATGTTGTTAATCAGAACTCCATTCACCTTTATACCGTCGCGTCGCGTCGGTCTCATTTTCCAAGGCTTCTAATATAATTTCCTCCGAATACGCATTAAATAATAATGGCCATAATAGGCAGCCTTGTCCGACTCCTCTCTTTATTTCCATTTCTTTACATTTTTCCAGTCCAATTTTTACCATGGCTCGTTGATTGTAATACAGATTTGAGATTAATCTTACATCTTGTCTATCCAGGTTTTTGTTTTTAAGAAGGTCTATAAGTTGGTCATGCTTTACCTTATCGAAGGCTTTATTATAGTCTATAAAGCAGATATAAAGGTCCTGATTAACGTTCAAGCACATTTGAGATAACACGTTGAAAGAAAATAATGCCTCCCTTGTACCCACACCATTCCGAAAACCAAATTGTGTATCACTTATATCCAGTTCTAGCTTGTGATGTATTCTGGTGTGTATCCTTTTTAGGAGAATTTTTAACGTATGTGACATTAAGCTAATGGTTCGATGATCACTACATTTTTTGGCATTTACTTTTTTCGGTAAACATATGAATGTTGATGTTAACATTTCTTGTGGGATAATTCCTGTATGGTAAATTGTGTTAAATAACTCCATCAAAATATTCTTGTTTTTGTCGTTGATTAACTTGAGCAACTCACTTGGTATTCCATTTGGACCTGCACATTTCTTATTTTTCATGGATTTGAGTGCATGTTCCACTTATGATTTAGATATTTCCGGTCCTATGTCTCTACCCTGCCGGTCTGCAGTCATGTTTACCTGTCTATTGTCATGAAATAATTCCTCTATGTATTCTTTCCATCGTCTTAATTTTTGTTCTATCTCCATTATGATCTTTCCCTGTTGTTGTTAGTTTTTCTTCTTGCTACTCCCGATAGTTCCTTTACCTTTTTTTGATGTAGGTTGAAGTTTTCATAATTGTTTTGTAGTTCTTCTATCTCATTACATCTTTACATATTTCCTATAATGTTCCTAAACTCAAAGGACCAAACACTAAATGCATTGAAAAATGTCTTCGTTCATTTGAGCAGTAAATGGGTTAATTAATCTCTTATTCTATAGGTCTCGGTCAGTATATGTTGGCAATGGAATGAGGAAGCTCAGGTGTAATCCTAGATCGATGAAAAGGAATTTAGAAGATTTTATATCCCTACCATTATCATTACAAGTTACCGGACGATTCACATCATGTTGTAGTAGCAAACAGAAGGTATTGTCTGTTGGGATATAAATACTCTAACAACATAAGGCGACATGCCCCAAAACTTGATGCCATACGGGATCCGAGAGTTAACAAATGAATGCTTATAAGTTGGAGGAAATCCATTACCAACCTAAGGTTTCTGAGAACATAACAAAAACTATTTAACTTTAAAGATAAGTTTGTACAGTGAAATTCCTATGAGAGGGTATCATCCAACTGAAGGCCAAGAAATTGTACCGAATTTTCATATTTGAGTATATTATTGGATAAATACAAAGAACTCCAAATTTAGGTTTAACTGTGTTTGATTAGTGCGAAATATCATATAACTAGTCTTTTTGGTATTTAGAAACAGTTCGTTAAGAGTAAACCATTCATTCAATTCTCGTAATACTCTATTGGCCGCAATTTCGACAGTACAGTTCATCTGATGACAGCACATGTGTCATCAATATACATTATGAAGCTACTATGTACCAGGAAACAAGACAGGATTCAAAATGGAGCCCTGCTGTACAGCCATCGAAACATCAAGATTATTTAAACGGGCTTCGCCCAATGAACCTGCAGTACTACCTCTTATCTCAACATATTGCTTACTCACTGGCAAATAAGATGAGAACCAGTCCAAGATCACCCCTCTTATACCATATGATTCGATCCTGAAGAGAAGAGTATTATGTCCGACACAGTCCAACGCCCTGGAAAGATCAAAAAAAATTCCAACAGGGCGCTCGCCCACCTCAAGACTCGCTATAATCTCAGTGAGAAAGGACAAAACAGCCGATGTGGTTGATCTGTAGGATGCATCCATGATGACGGGTTGTTAATATTTTATCACCAAATAGTACAATTAGGTGTTTTTCTTTCATCCGCACTAAGTACACCTTTTGCACCAACCATTTTTCTTTCTCCGGTGCACTTGCACTGAGTGCCATTTAGTGCAGCACTTTCTCCACCGACTATTTTGTTGGTGTAAGTTGGTGAAGAATGGTGGGACAATGGCGGAGATTTTTGAGATGACTTTTTCTTTCTCTGCTGCACGAATATTTGGTGGAGCTACACTGACGTACACCAAGTGCAGTTAGTGTAGGTGAAAGAAAAACACCTAGTTACTGTTCTACTCGGTGATTTTGTTTCGAACCAGATAAGAGAGCAACCTGTCAAGCATTGCATATTCGAAGAAAAACATGAGGTCAGAGCAATCGAACGGTAATTTTCCAGCAACCTAAGGTGAGCTTTTTCAAAATAAGGATCACCTTACAAAGCTTCAGAGTGTCTCTAAAGAAGATGTTGAAATGATTTGCAATGGATACTGGTTCTACCAGCAAATTGGAAGAAGAACGTCTATGATTGTCCTAGTAAATAACTTTTCAATCACCAACGCTCTAGCCTTTAATTTGGAGAGTAAAAGTGAGTGGTCTTGTCGAATGCCTTTGAAAAGTCTCTGTAAATGGAATGTGCTAGTGACTCTCTTTCTCCAAAGTGACGAGGCGAGGGATGATAGCTCGGCTGTCAGAATCCTTGTTAAAATATATATATTTTTTAAATTTAGCGATTGGGCGTACCAATCAATACTTTATTGGAAGACCTGTATGTTGGAGTTAAGAAGTTTCCTTCCAAAATTCTAGAAACATTCCTAGTGTTGGAAGTAAGTTGATTATAATGCGATGAGAGTTGACCCTAAGCCATTAAGTGGGTCTAAGTGAATTCCCCACCATATCGAACATCAACACTACCATAGCAGAAGTTAACTTTCATCACCATGATATTCGTAAAATCCTCAAGGAACTAGATACGCAAAGGCATCAGGACCGAGCGGAATACCTGCCATCGTGTTAAAGAACTGAGCCAAGGAACTAACACCCATTTTTTCCAGACTTTTTCTCTGTTTTACCGAAAAGGGATTTACTCATCTTCTTGGAAATTTGCTCGAGTGCAACCTGTTCCAAAAAAAGTAAGAAAACCACACCCTCAAACTATTGTTCAATTGCCTTGCGTCCAATAATCTCCAAAGTCATCGAAGGTGTAGTCAATCAGCAACTACTCAAGTACCTTAAAACCAACAGATTAATTAGCGATAACCAATACCGCTTTCGCAAAGAGAGATCGGCGGGATATATATTGGCCTATGCCACTCATATATGGAGTAGGGAAATTGAGAACTACAGAAAATATCAAGCAATTGTGTGGGATATTTCGAAGGCATTCGACAGAGCTTGGCATGACGGATTGCTCAACAAACTGCCAGCCTCTCTCTGCAGCTGACTTGTCAGTTTCTTTAAGGACCGATCTCTGCACGTTGCAGTTGATCGACACATCTCAGACACATTTACCCATAACGCGTGCGTGCCTCAGAGTGCAATACTTTCACCAACGGTATTACTCGCCTATATTAAAGACCTGCTAACCGAAACCAATAATCCTGTTTACAGTTTTGCAGATGACAGTACCCTTGTCTCCCAGTTTAAATTGGAAAAAAAACCTCTACCAGCGACTGAAACATCACCGCAGACAGGAGCAGATCACAGCAATTATTTAAGATATTAAGAGAATTCGAACTTGGGGCGACAGAAATTTGGTTCATTTCAATGACAGAAGGTATTGACTGTGCCAAAGGCAAGAGCCTAGATCATTAATAAAGAATGTTTAGAAAAGAGATACCCATAAAACATGCGATAGCACAGTTTTATTTGACTCGAAGCTATCAACAGTAAATCAATCTATGATGGTCCTAGCAAATAGATTTTGAATCACACAGAACCACCAACGCTCTAGCTTTTAATTTGGATTGTCGAATGTCTTTGAAAAGTCCCTGTAAATTGAATATACTTGTGATTCTCTTTTTCCAAAGTGCCAGACACAAAATCAACACCATGATTGATGAGGCGAGAGTTGATAAGCGGACCGAGCTCTGCTGTCAGATTCCTTATCAAATATGGGTCAATCAGAACTATTGATGTTGACATTAGGACATTGCTTGCTCGACTAGCCTTTAGGAAAACTGTTGGCAAAGATACTCTCTTCAATGTAATGGACCTCCGTGGCTTCAGTAAACCTGATATTTATATCGCCTATGACTATGAATGTTGTTTCAGTTCAGGAGAATAACATCTGGGAAGTTCACTCGATGCTATCCAATTAAGCGGAACATGCAGCTTTATTACTCAGTTTACAATATTATAAAAAATATTTACCGAGTCCTTCAGACTGGACTTTTTGAATTGAAATCAGGAGATTTGAAATTTCTGTAGCAGCCATCGCCCAAATAAGAAACGCTTCTACAGTCTGAGCAGAAAGGCGCTATAATATTCAGCTGTTTGCACAAGGAGAGCACAGTCTTGAAAAAGTACCCATTCCGGAACGGATTTAATTGTGGATATTGTTGCCCTATTTTGCGTTAAGCTCAAACTAATAGATGGTATTACCTAAATATATGAACGTCGTCACACTAATATTGCATCACCAATATTACATTTTTTTAACCAAATACCTTAGCTCTTTTTTCCCCAAAAATTAAAATTGAAAAATCACTCTTTTTCAAATATATGATCCAATTCAAATGGACCGCTTTCCAGCTCCAATAACTAGAGTTGCAGAAAAATTGCATAATTTTAAGTCATTTTATATCACCAAAGTTAAATTTTGCGCCAGACTGCT
The DNA here is from genome assembly GCA_016904865.1 of Pissodes strobi. Classification (NCBI taxonomy): domain Eukaryota; kingdom Metazoa; phylum Arthropoda; class Insecta; order Coleoptera; family Curculionidae; genus Pissodes; species Pissodes strobi. The sequence continues at coordinate 64,380 of MU183651.1, read as the reverse complement.
TTAACGAAATACTGATTCGACGCCTTCAATACTCGGGGGGTCGCGACCCAACGACGCCTCAGGAAAAATAACCGATGGCAGGAAGTTTTAAAGTATGAAAATTTTAATTATGTCAACGAGTTCACAACTTGGTGCCATTACTTGCAGCTTCATCGCCTTTTAACTTAAAGGAATATGCGGCAAGACTGGCTATTATTATCGTTTAATTTATTATATATTTTTAAAATTTTAAGCCGGCAGTTTTTTTTATCTTTTCGCTGTCGAGCCCCCCAGCAGGTATTCTTGCGCTCGAGGGTCGTTTTCCTTCTGAACCACTACATCTAATACAATGCTAAAGATCCAATAACAAGCTATTTAGGCAATAAAGCCATTCAAAAATATGGACACACGTATCATATTTATTGTTTTTCTTAATTTTTCCCCATTCGAAACTATTATTTTATAGTGCCTAGGCTCTACTAATAAGGAAATTAATGGTTCTTTACTGATGAAGTGTCAGATTTTCTAAACACTATTTAGGCCTACAAAATAATCGATATAATGGCCTTAATAATATTTTATAGCTCTTAGTTCATTCACATTCTCAAGTTCAATTTAGTTTGTATTTTTATCGGGATGGAATATTCGTAAAATATTCGACGCAAGAACCTAATAATCGGATGGAGCGTCATCAATAAAGATTAATTCGAGAGATTATCTTTCTTCGGCTTTTACATTATGGGTTTTGATAATGGTAAATTTGCAATATTCGGAATTTATCAGCTCGAAAAGCATAAAATCGGTAAATCGGTTAAATTATTATGGTAATTATCGGAGAGTTTATGGGTAATAACAGCGGAAAATTTAGTAAGTGCCGTAATTTACCGAGTTATTTTGTTTTATAAAGTTGCCGGACAAAACGTAGAATAATTTCAGTGTATCATTTGAATTGCGAAATTTGAAATGTTCATAATTTTGGAGGGAGAAATATAAATTGATTCAAAATTGAAATGAGATGTTCTACTTTATTTTTACTGGCATTTTCAATATTCTGTCGCTTCAAAATATTTGCGACGATATTTTTTTATTGTATTTAAGATATAGTACCCACAAAAAACATAATGGTATATCCAGTAGGGCAAAGGAAAATTTTAAAATCGTTGAAACTTTAGTAAAATTTAGAAAGGTGTAGTAAATCAGGAACCAGAATCTGAATGCTTTTTGAGTATTATTTCGAGTAGATATTGCATCTTGAACAACGTAACTAAGTACACTAGAATTGACATGTAAAAAGCGGCACATTATTCTGTTTTTTATTAAGAGTGTCACTGGACCAATTAAAAGGACTTGCCCCTCTTAAGCATTCGTACTAGATTCGTCTAGTCCAGGAGTTGTATAGCCTCGGTCTTCCCAAGAATAAATGCTTTATTCTTGGCCAATAGCAAATTTTGTGATGATCTCTTCAACAGTATCCAACTGAAGGTCCCGATTAATATCGCTGTTTTAGCAGTACCAAGGCGCAAGGCTCCTTAACACTTTGATTTGAAAACGTGGGGAATGTTACTTTTACTGAGCCCCAGAGCTGGATGCCATAAGTCCAGACGAGTTTCTGGACAACTTGGAGCTTTGTCCTAGAGGTCAATACATTTTTTGAATTAACTACTAGTAGAGCATTAAGTGCCATACCTAGATTTTTTACTGAGCTAGCGTAGGTGCTCTGAGCATCATTTATTCTGAAAAGTAGATGGCACTTCTCTTTATTTGTGAACTTGATGTGGACCGATTTGGCCCTAAGCCAGCTTGAGGCGTCATTTTTTAGTCCAGGTATTAATCTGGTTAATAGACAACATGAAGACAAATACCAAAAAGCACCCAACCAAAAACTCTTGCCGACAACCAAACTAATTGCTACGGGAATTAATGAGATGGAAAACAAGATCCAATCAGACATTAGAACAGCCACAAAAATGATATGCCACACTAAACACAGCAGATTATCTCTACGAACGAGAGAATTGATGGACGAGCGAAGAAATATGAAAAAAGACACAACTGAGTATACTGAATTAAACAAAAAAGTTAGAAAAAATGTAAGACGAGACATCAGGAATCATAACACGACACTTATAAAATCAGTAATTGAAACCAATAAAAATATGAAAGTTGTAATATCCACCAATTCAATCGGAAGAACACGAATACACCAGTTGAAAAGTGAAAAAGGAGTTATTATACAAGAAAACAACGAACTCACCCACGTAGTTGAAACCTTTTATGAAAACCTATACTCCTCATTAAATCAAAAACCAATCGACTTACACTCCATCGAGGTCACAAATGTCGGCTCAGAAGACATACCTGAAATCTTTAATGACGAAATTGAACTTGCCCTGTCACACATGAAAAATGGTAGAGCCCCCTGGTGTAGATGGTATCACCAAAAAAATTATACAATTAGGGGGTGCAGCAACTCTAGAATCTATTAACATTCTCTTAAATAAATGCCTACAAAGTGAGACAATTGCCGACAACTGGAACAACGCACAAGCCATTCTGCTGTATAAAAAGGGCGATAAACTCAATATTGAGAACTATCGACCCATAAGTCTCCTTCAACATCCATATAAATTGCTCACAAAAATAATCACCAACAGACTAACTAATAAATTCGACAGCTATCAACCTGCGGAACAGGCGGATTTTCGCAAAGGTTATGGCACTGTCGAGCAGATTCAAAACATCAAAACATTAATTGAAAAATGCAATGAATATAACATAACAATGCCCTTAGCGTTCATTGATTATAAAAAGCGTTTGACTCTGTTGGGTTGTGGGCCATATTTCAAGCAATGGACAACGCAAGAATAGATTCAAGATATAGAAATCTTATTAAACACATATATGAAAAGGCTATATTACAAGTAAAAATCCAAGAAAATTTATCAACCCGCCCGATTGCTATTCAGAGAGGGGTGAGACAGGGAGACACTATCTCCCCAAACCTCTTCACACTAGCACTGGAGGATGCTTTCAAGCTACTTAACTGGGACCATAAGGGTATCAATATTGATGACCGATATCTCAGTCACCTTCGCTTTGCGGATGACATCGTGCTAATCAGCAATGACGTGGATGAGTTGCGGAGTATGTTCTCAGAACTGAAAACAGCTTCGGAGAAAGTAGGCTTAGCAATGAATTTAACGAAGACCAAAATCCTTGCACCAGAAGAAACACAAGTCAGATAGGAAACTAAATAGTAGAAAGGATTGAAGAGTATAATATTTACTTAGGTCACCATATAAAACTAGTAGTAGAAAACCAACAAGCCGAAATTAACAGAAGAATTCAAATGACTTGGGCCACTACTGGAACGCTCAACAACGTTCTTAAAAATCCTAAAATACCCATAAATCTGAAGTCTAAAGTTTTTAACTTCGGACAACATAAAGGGCTTTAGAAAGATTTATGCTGGGCGTCAGCCTTCGGGGCCATATACGAAATGACGAGATCTATCAGACGACAAACGAGGGTGGAAGATGTAATAAAACGAGCTGCCTCACTGAAATGAACCTGGGTAGGGCATGATGCCAGGCAATATGACACACACTGAACAAGACACATCATGCAATGGAGACCAAGACTGCAAAAAAGGAGTGTCGGACGACCCACCTTTAGAAGATGGATAGACGACATTAGAGAAGTGGCGGGTCGAAACTGGTATCAAAAAGTCAGAGACAGAGAAGAATGAAGGAGAGGAGGGGAGGCCTATGTCCAGGAGCGGATGTCGAAGGGCTGAAAAAGAAGAGAAGGAGAAGAATAGACATTTGAAGCTTTATCAAACTGGTATCAAAAAGTCAGAGACAGAGAAGAATGGAAGAGAGGAGGGGAGGCCTCTGTCCAGGAGTGGATGTCGAAGGGCTGATAAAGACGAGAAGAAGAATAATAGACATTTAAATCTTTAAGGCAGCTTCCTCATAATCTCTTCCTACAGCCATAACTGCAATATCCGGCGGCGAAGGTGGCCATTATATCGTTCTCAAGCTCAACATAAAGAATATCACTTATGTTTAGCAGATAGGGTATTGGACTCAGTAGACTGTCCAATGAGACAACTCCCTTGATTTCTTTTAAATCAGAATAAGCCTCTTCGTATATTACTCTGAAGTATCTTTCCAATAAATATGCTCTTAAAAGTATGGAGAAATGTTTTGACAGAAACGTGTTCAGTTTATAAAACAGATCTTTTTGGGAAGAAGGTTTAAAGGTATCTTCTTTTTCTGGTGCATTCCAGTCTTGTGGCTCTTCTAAATCATTGGACTCGACTATCATATCCGCTTCGTTCTCGGTCGAATCAGCACGTGTCGTGTAGCGGCTCTTCGGCGCCATATTGGGTGTCGCGTGGTGATCCTTCATGGATCGTTTGAGCTCCCCGAGGAAATACTGAACGTCCTAGCCAGCGTAGTCTGTGCCGTCGCATTTTATTTCATCATTTTTTCGTAGTCAGAGAAGATACTCATTTACGCTGGTATCCAGGTCGGGGGGAACCGATTGTTCCCATGGGACCATCATTTGACTGTGTCGGTTAAAGATTATAGTTTTTTGTGCAAGTATCAGAAATCACCAGGTGCACAGGCCCGGTATACTGGAGGTTCTTTCAAATAGTCCCCTAACACTGGAACATGCAGGAGGGTTGTCCTGCCTCTGATTAAGCGCCGAAAGAGAGATGTATTTTTTACCTTGTACCAAAGCCTTACCCTTGACAGGAGGATACCCCGGCAAGGTGACAAAGAACAAAGAATAAATCAGGGACCAGGAACTCCATTTAACCTATAAAACGTCAGTACAAAAATAAATATTTTACTTAGAGTCATAGAAGATGATTTCTTATTATTTTTTCAGCTTTTTCACTCGAACGTCCTGTGCTGGATATAGGCCTATGTTATTCAAGGGATTTCTTAGCCGAAAGGGCATCTATTGTGAATTAAACCGAAGCGACTGTGGTATTTTTTTTTAATAATGATTTTAAATCCATATTTATAGTTTTTTCACGGAATTAACTGGCATAAAGGAAATGAGTCAATTCAATATAAGATGGTCGTCAGTAATAGTCAGTTAACCTAAACCTTATACCTGCGCATGAACAGAATTCAATTTAAAATTTGTATTCTTTCGTCGGGGGTCCTTGACCAATTTAGTTTAGAAGATGCACTTTTCAATTTAATAGTTTTATACCTGCCCTCATCCTTGATTCGCATCTGAATTGATCAATTTAAACCTTGCAATTTTCATTTAATCTGTGTTTATCTCTGCCTATTAATAATTTTAGCATTTTTATCCGCGCCCATGATTTAGGCACAGGGTTGGCTTGATATAAGTCAAGCAATTTCTTTTAACTGTTCCGTAACTATTTCTTAAGTTCAGCGGTTATGCTAAATTCAAAGTTGGAAAAATATGCATTGTCTCCGTAGGGTAAGCAATCTGTTTTTCGAAACACAAAATTAGTAAATAAGTAATTATTATCAAACGAAATCTACTAAAGTGTAAGTTCAATATGTGCAGGTGTTTTGCTTCTGTTTGCGCATTTAATTTTGTTATTTATAATATGCAAATTTGTAAACAAACGGGGTAATCGGAGCCAGAGTGGCTCTCATTTCCCCATGGTGACTCTCATTGCCCTATAACCGACATGAATTTTGAAGTGTGTATTTAACACGTTTTTTCAGATCGTGAGAAATTGGCAAAGAACAATAAATTAGTCTTCATGGACTCTGGAACATTTAGGGAGGCCTTCAAACTCAGCTAAGGATGGATCATCTATTTGAAAGGCTACCCAGCAATGTAAAATTTCAAGCGTAAGCTCATAAAAGTACCTGCAAAAACGGGTAGAAATATGGTTTTTACGGATAAACAAGAGAAAGAGAAAAGAGATCGCAGTGCGTCTGATGACTTTGTCAAATTTGGCAAATTCGTCGTTTAGCTTTTGAATGTGCTGAGATACTTAACATTAATCACCCAATCAGCAAACAGCAGCGGTTAGCTGCAATGGACTGGCTGGCCGGATTCCTCAGAAGAAACCCTAATTTCACTACAATTATCGTCATCACTAAAGCTATTGTCTGATGTGTTTAAATTATTACTTTCAACATTATTTAATTGTTCATCCATTCAAGAACAAGAAGATTCTTCTAAATTTGAATTAAACGATCTTTTTAGTGATAGCTCTAGATTACCATCTCTATGAGATGAAATTCGTAAATAATCTTTAAATTTTGTCAAATCATCTAAATCTTGTGACGAAATATCACATTCACTATTTTCTCCCAAATTTAAATTATTTTCCAAAACAATATTATCAAATTCTAATAAATTTAAGTCAAAATTATTATTATCAAAAGCTGTGATTTCAATATTTTCTTCTAAATTTAGATCAAAATTATTATTTACCAAAGCTGCCATTTCAAAATTTAAAACATACAGATAGGAGGGAAGGAAACTTCTAAGGAACAAGAAAAGAGCTGCCCAGAATAAAGTACTACAGCAATTAGAGGAGAATGCCTAAAGCAACAATAGTAGGAGATTCTTCCAAGAAATATCACAGATGAAGAAAGGGTATAAACCCATAACAAGCAGTATCTTAAAAAGTGATGGGGACGATCTAATAACAGACACATCGGAAATACTTAAAACATGGAAAGAGTATTTCAACAATCTTCTCAATGCAGATAACGATATAACTGCAGTGACCACAACAAACCAGACAGCGGAAATAGACGTAGAGGAGCCAAGCTCCCAAGAAATAATAGTGGAAATCAACAAACTCAAAAATAACAAAGCCCATGGTTGCGACACAATACCAGCAGAATGCTTAAAATATGGAGGAACACAACTCCACAAAGAACTGCATAAACTAGTACTAGCCATATGGAAATGGGAAGCCTTGCCAGACGAATGGAACGAATGTACTCTCATCCCCATCCATAAGAAGGGAGACTGCATGAAATGTATCAACTACAGGGGAATATCTCTACTGAACACATCATACAAGGTACTCTCCAGTGTGCTCGTGAGCCGTATATCACCGTATGCGGAGGAGCACATTGGGGACTATCAGTGTGGATTCGGACCAAAGAGGTCAACAGTGGACCAGATATTCACAATCCGGCAACTACTGGAGAAACACTGGGAATTCAATAAAGACGTGCACCAGCTGTTTATGGACTTCAGACAAGCTTACACCATTATACGCGACAATGTCTGGATAGCCATGGCAAGTATACCGCAGAAAATCATCACTCTCACGAAAATATGCATATACAATACCAGGTGTCGCGTAAAAGTAGGAAACCATATATCAGAGGAATTTTCGGCCATGAGTGGTTTGAGGCAAGGAGATGGACTGTCGCCCCTACTCTTTAACATAGTCCTAGATATGGCAATCAAGAAGACGAACATCACCACTGAAGTATTTACTAACCAGGGGCCACAGATGATCCTGGCCTTCGCTGACACATTGACGCGGTCGGAAGAAGTACTGTCGGAGTCAAGGAAAGCTTCCCGAAAATCGAGAAGGAATGTAAGAAAATGGGCCTCAACATCAATCAGGAAAAAACCAAATACATGCATATCACCCGCCAACCAACCAGGGACAAAATTGGTCAGATTATAACGATGGACACCTATAACTTTGAATGCGTCAGACAGTTTAAATACCTTGAAGCCCCGATATGCTCAGACAATGAGAGCGACGAAGAGATTAAAGCATGAATATATAGTGGCAATAGGTGTTTCTTTGCTATGAGAACCCTCATGCAATCCAAAACGATGTCAGGAGTACCAAAGCTGAGGGTGTACCAGGTTGTAATCAAACCGATCATCTGCTATGGCTGTGAAACTTGGACCCTTACGAAACACAATGAGCTTCTACTAAAGCGGTTTGAAAGGAAGATCCTGAGAAGAATGTTTGACCCCGTCAAGGATCCAAACACGGAGCAACATCGCATAAGGACGAATGCAGAAGTCCAGGAGCTATAGCAAAAGCCGGATATAGTCAAATCAATAAAATCTCAGCGTCTGAGATGGGCTGGACATGTCCAAAGACGACCGACTGATCAAGACAGTATGGGAAGGAAATCCAGTAAAAAAGAGACCGGTGGGGCGGCCGAGACTCAGATGGAGGGACAACATTTTAAAAGACCTACAAATTATGCAGGTATATGACTGGAAGGAGGCCATGCTGGACCGGGACCGATAGAGGCAAATCGTTAACGCAGCCAAGACCCACCAAGGTTTGTAGTGCTACCCGGAAGGAAGAAGGAAAAGCTGTCATTTCAACATTTTCTCCTAAATTTAAACAAATTCATTATTTTCTAAAGCAATATTATTGTCTTAAATTAAATCTAGCAATATTTCGTTGGAATTATTGTAATGTGTGCTACTCTGTTGGTTTAATAGATTTTTAAAAACGTTATTTTGAACAATATCTTCTACCATTTCCTTAACATTTTTTGATCTTTGACTTAAAACTTCACTATTATCACTTGAAAGTGCCGGTATATAAATATTTGACAAAATTCTTCACTTTTCTATTTTCACAATTATTTATAATGGTTTTCGAGATTGGGGACACTGAATGAATTAGAACTCATTTCAAAGTTTGCCGACCGAACAGAAGAACAGCTTAAGCGTAAATGATGCTTCAGTCACTTTTATTATGGTTGCATTGAGAAAGCTACTCTCCCCCCTCCTCCTGACCCTCAAATCTCAACGTATCCCCCTCCCCCTTCCCATCAACCTTTACACGCCCCTTCATATTTTTTTTCTAACCTCCAAACCTGATCTTTAAAACTGGGGGTTGAACCCGAAAATTACTTTATGGTTATACACAAGGGTGGTTAGACCCATGGAGCAATCACCTGGTGGACGAAAACCAGACAGGTAGAGGCCACGAGAAGGCTAAATGGGTACAGAGACTAGCTTGCCTCTGTGATACCGGAGCCATGAGCACAACGCGAACAGCAGCGATGGAGGTATTATTAAATCTGCCCCCACTCCATGTTCTCATACAAGGCGAAGCCAAATCGGTCTGTTACAGACTAACACAAGGCCAAACACCACTAATAAAAGAACACGTCACCGAAAACAATAAACTATACTGCGAGATTAAGGAGGATAAAATCCTAGGCATGCCTTCACCGCTCCACTCAGCAGTACAGCTTTGAAAAGACATTTTCAACACAACTACCACCAAGCGACGTATGGATAAGAGGCCCACCCATAAAGGCAGACATAGTCTGGTATACAGACGGCTCGAAAATCGACCAAGGAATAGGAGCCGGAATCTACGAACCAAGGACAGAAAACAAAATCTCGATACCTATGGGCACACTCGCCACAGTATTTCAGGCGGAAATTATAGCTATCATCCTCTGTACAGAGGAAATGATCAGGAAGGAGGTGAGCAACAAGGCAGTAGTTATCTACTCCGATAACCAAGCAGCAATCAAAGCAGTATCTTCCAATATAGTAACATCAAAGTTAGTATTGGACTGTATAAATCTGTTGAACGAAATGAGAAGGCTTAATAGAAAAGTGACCTTGGCGTGGGTGTCAGAATACGAAGGCCATGGAGGCAACGAGGTAGCAGACGAATTAGCCCGAGAAGGCTCGTCCCAGCCACTAACAGGACTAGAACCATTTTGCGGAGTCGCAAGGCCCATAGCCAAGACATCCATTTTAAAATGGATAGAAGAAGCGTCCCAGAGATGGTGGATTAATCTACCGGGACATAGACATGCCAAATATTTCATCAGCAAACCTTCGGCAAAATTAACAGCAGATTTGTTAAGTTATAATCGGAAGTCAATAAGAATCATAGTGGGATTACTAACAGGACACTGCCGACTAAACAGACATATGAGTCTGATAGGCCTGGCGCATGAAACCCTGTGTAGGTTCTGCCAGGAAGGGGAGGAGTCAGCAAAATACATTTTTTGCCACTGTGAAGGACTTTCGAGGTTGCGCTTCGAAACTGCGGGGACAACCAATCCAGAAGCGTTAAACTACACCATGGAGCCACTGTCGAGACTTTGGAGTCTGATCAAGAAGACACGGTTGGACACAATACTCTAGGAGAGTTACAATAGATCTTACAGGTCGCAGTGACATAAAGGCGATGACGCTGCCTCCACACATATATCTATCTGTCTATGGTGTTATAAAATGGTTACCATAATAAGTTTGTTATTCATATTGTTATCGTCACTATAATTTTAATTTTATTCTACAGAGTTTTTTTTTTATTTTATTTAAATAGAAAATCGTGATTTGTTCTGGCACGGGCGGTTTCTGCAAGTGCAGGGCAGAAACGTAAGGATTGTTGCGGGCATTCCTGAGCAACAGCAGCAGCCACAACAACAACAACAACAACCACAGCAGCCACAACAACAACAGCAGCCACAACATCCCCAACCACCTCATCGTGAGCCTCATAGGCCAGATGTCAAGCGTCAGTTAAGATTTGATGAGGTGGTTGTCCAGGAGAACAGAGTAACTACAACCGCCCCTGAAGCTGGAATTGATGAGGACTCCGATGAGGACTGGGATGGGGTGTTTTTATAGTTAATGCAAAAAAGATTTAAATAGCTTTATATAATATGCTAATGTAGAAATATAATCGTTCACATTCAAATTTGTAAGTTAGGTTGTCTTTAATGGATAAATAAAAAATATTTAAATTATTCTGCCAAATTTTATTGTTGTTTTTCAGATAACTACTATAAGGTTTTAAATAGTAGTTAAATGGAATCCAAAATTTGTAAAGTTATTTTTTTATAATTAATATAATAAAGATTAAAATAGCTTTATGTAATACGGTCCTATAGGGATATGAGTGTTTGCATCAGCTATTTTGGGTAGTACTAGCTCAGAAAAAGTAGCGAGGATCGCAAAAACAGAGTCGATAGTTGGAGAGGGCATTTCTAGGCTAGGGGAGAAACTCTAAATGTTTCTCTGTTTCGAAAATGACGAGAAAATCGTTTTCTGAGGGAAATTGTAATCGATTATGGGTAAAAAATAAGGTTTTTTTTTTCGAGAAAAACATATTTTTTTTAAGCATGCGAGACGTACCGGGATCGATGTCCGGCGTCTTTATTTTTTTATTATTTCATTTAGTTTTTAATATCGCTTTCTTAAAGTTTTCACTGCTATCGCCTGGTCTTCAGCACACCAGGTAATTTTTATCTATTTAAATACAATAGTAAGGGACTTGATTTTATATTTGATGTTTTCTGCCAGCTTAAATTCGTGAATTTTGGTGCAGAAACCTGGCCTAAATGAATACCTTCCAAAGAATCAATATATTAAAGAAACTTTCATTAAAGCGTCTTCGTCCGTGTGAAAAATTTGTTCCACGAAGAGTAAGAAAACTTCGCGTTAATAAGATCAGTTTTTTTTTCTTAGCAATTAACATTTAATCACATTGTAAAACAATTTTAAATTCACTGAATCGAATATATTTTTATCTTAATTATACAGGGTGGCTCGAATTCGTGTCTATGTATGGGGAACTCGAAAACCGTAAGAGATACAGTGTCGGTCAAATTAAGGCAAAATTGCGCATTTAGGTGCCTAACAATATGCCGTTTAGAAAGTTTTAAAATTCCGAGTATTCGGAAAAACCGAAATTTTGAAAAATCGTTTTATTTTTTTCCTGGGCTTATTTAAAAACGGATTTCAAATTTAATTGCATTTTTGCATTGCCACTTTTCCCCCCCTATCCAATGATGATATCCAGTTTTAAATCCGACGTTTCGTCTTTAAGGGATCATCATCAACTTTCTTTTTTTAAATACAAACTTTATCTTTTTTATCGTTTTTCAGATGGTATCGGCGTTATAAATATGAGTATGTGTTTTTAATTTTTTTTATTTTTATTTTTTTTTATTATTATTTTCTTATATATTTAGCTTTGGCGTAATTTTAAATAATTAAGGGTAGGTACTTTTAAAATTTTTATATATTATAAAATTATTTTATTCGGTTTTTGTGGGCTCAAATTTTCCACTTAATACAAAAAGAAAATAAAATATTTTTATACAATATAAAAATTTCAAAAGTACCTACCTTAAGATATTTAAAACTACGCCAAAACAAAATATATAATTTAAAAAAAATAATAAAAATAAAAAATAATAACAAAAATAAAATAAAAACACATAGTCATATTAATAACGTCAATACCATCTGAAAAACGATAAATAAAATTAAAGCTCGTATTTAAAAAAGAAAGTTGATTATGAGCCCTTGAAGACGAAACGTCGGATATCAAACTGGATACCATCATTGGATAGAGTGGAAAAAGTGGCAATGCAAATGTGCAATTCAATTTGAAATCCGTTTTTAAATAAGCCCAGGAAAAAAATAAAACGATTTTTCAAAATTTCTTTTTTTTCCGATATCTCCGGAAATACTCGGAATTTTAACACTTTCTAAACGGCATATTGTTAGGCACCTAAATGCGCAATTTTGCCTTAATTTGACCGACACTGTACCTCTTACGGTTTTCGAGTTCCCCATACATAGACACGAATTCGAGCCACCCTGTACAGTGTATAGGGACATATTTTTGAAAAAACATATTATGTGGTTCACAAATCTTTCAATAAATATGGAAAAAACCCTGTACAGTGTATAGAGACATATTTTTGAAAAAACATATTATGTGGTTCACAAATCTTTCAATAAATATGGAAAAAAGCTAATTTACGTTCTTGCTTTTTATTCATTTTGGCAACGTTGCACATTTTTGATTCAAAAGATTAACACCATTCTGCCGGCTGCCCTTGCCATAGATATTTTTACTAGAGTGTTTTGGTGTTAGTCGGTCCATTATTTAATGTTTGCATTTCTAATGTTTACTAAATGAATAAATAAATAAATAACTTAGTCACATAGCCTCGATGTATATACACATCAAGATTAGGAGTAATCCTTTAATTAGCAGGTCATTAATCCCAAACCTGACCTGTTTCTGTAAAACGAAATAAGAAAATAATCATATGCTTTTCCCTCGCTTAATGTAACGTAATTACCGATCTGACGAAAGTAATTTTTCATCTGTCATTAAAGTAAATACGAAATTACCCCTGAAAAATAAAATATTTAAAAAAACGTCGTAGCCAGTCCGAGGCAATTTTTGTGGATAATTCGAAATAGCATTTAAGTGGATTATAATTACATTTTTCATTAATTTATGTTTTAAAAATGTTAAAACCGTAATGAAGGGCAAAGCAATTTTAATGATTGAAGTCGACCAAATTAGTTTATAATTTCAACGGCCTTGACTTTTTAAAAGCTCTTTTGAATTCAGTTAGAGTTGATTTTTAGGAGTTTTGGTACTGCGGTCTATGCGCAAGTCAATAGAGGAATATTTAATGAAAATTGCAATGCTTAACCTAAAATGGGCAAAATCTAATCTCAATTCAAGCACAATTACATCTTTTCGCTCTGAAGAAATCTCAAAATGAAAAAGTGGATAACTTAGACCAAAACACACACTTACAACATAACCAAAAACAAAGCAATTTGTGACCAAATTAATGACAAAAAAATATAATAATAGTAATCTATAATATTTAACGATTTTACGACAAAAATAAGTTTTTCATATCCTAGTATATTTTTAAGAAAATATTTTGTCTTCATCATTTCTTCTTCACTAGTTCCATCTACATTACTTTCCTTGAATGTCAGGTTTCATCTCAGACACCTTGTAACTTAAATACTCCCATAAAAAGAAGTCCAACGGAGTCAAATCAGGTGGTCGAGCCGGCCATTCCATTGAAGCTCGACGACCAATCCAACGATCATGAATCTAAATAGTTACGCATATTCCTGGAGTAATACTGAGGGGCTCCAGAAATATAATTGCTATATAGAAATCATCTGAATTATCCTCAGTGGTTTCAGTCTATGGTATTTTCCAGCATATCGAAATACAATGCTCCTGTTAAATTTCGCTCGGTGAATAGAGGTCCTACCATGTGGTTTCCTAATATCCCACCCCGAACATTGTTTAAGGATACTGGATATGGATCTCCGGAAAACATGCGGGTTGATGTAACCATCCTTCTCTAGTTTATTATTCTTGGGTGTAACAAAGAATGCGCAGTGTGTAGAGGAAATTTAAACCGAGTGCGAGTGCCTAATACTTGAGCTGCTTTCTCGCGGGCAAAAATAGTTTGAAACCAACGCGATGAAGTAATGACGGCCTGATGAAATTGCGTCAAATTATTTTAAACCGAAGCCAAGCATGTTTTTGTTTTTATTTGAAGACTGAAAACAGGCACATATTCTTCATTATTTCTTAGCCGCTATACCCAGATTGACCTGGCCTCCTGCCTGAGGCCAATCAGTCAAAGCCAAAATTTCATTTACGGGATTTTCTGACACAAATTCACGAAATATTATCTGTACATATTGGTCATTTTGTAATTAATTAAATATTGGGCACTCTTGCGGTCAAAACTGATAAAATCCTTAGATAGATAATAGATATTTTGGACTTGGCTTAAGAAGTGGTCGCGAGAAAACTGTCCTAACATTGATTTTAAATTATCTTTCTCACTGGCAATTTTGATATTTTCAATATATGCATCGGTGCCTTTTTGATCTGCCATTATTTAATTTTTTTATATTGGAGATGCACTGGGTACTTTTACTCCTCACTGGCGTTGCCACTGGTCTACGTACGTTGCTGAGCAACAAGGCAATAAACTTCCTTAAATGACTAGAGCGAAAAATATTTGTAAATATATTCAGCTTAATACTTTCATAAAGTAATTATTATTTCCAACTTTAAAAAACACATTTGTACTGTTCAACATTAAGAATAGAGTACCTATCTAACTGTAAACCTAACAGTGGGCTTATCCCTCGTTTGTTTTCAATGCATAATTTATACTATTAACAATTCTAATGAGGTTATATATGATGGTAAAAATAACGCGCTGGAAATTTTTTTGACCTCAATTTTTATTGGCTGGAATTAGATGCTTAACCGTCTGTTTGGTTTAGCACTTATTAAATATTAAAAAGGATAACGGGCCTTTCTTTTGTGTGTGGAATATTTTAAAGAGCAACTTACCAAAAGTTGCCAGGATTATTTGAGAAGTTCACGTACCTGTAAAAAAAAATAAAACTGTTAATAAAAACATTTTAGTGCTTGTCGAGCCAAGCTCCAGTCACTATATGAAAAGGGTTTCACTCAAAAAAAAAATAAAAATACCATGTACTTAATCTCAAAATTAATTGGACTTCCAGCAATTCTCATGAGAGCTTTAAGTACTTTCTAAGGGCTTCAAGCAGGTTTTATAACGGCCTGAGGGACCAAAAGTTGCTTGAAGCATCATAGAGTCCTTTAAAAATTGACAAATTAGGGTTAATTTCTATTTATTGGTCAAATTTCTAATCGTGTGAGATACTTAAAATGATTTTCATCACTTAAATCGAAACCGGTTAGTGTAAATTGCCAACAGCCCTACATATTTGAAATTTGATCAACAAATCTGTCGATTAATACAAACATGATGATGAAGATGATGCCGTATGTCAATGACCTTTTTCGTTTTTTGAACTAACAGATAAGAAGATTGCTTTTGTATATTGTTAATTAAGGTCAATATAAGAGTTGACAAGAGAAATCGCCCCGTTTTCATCTCCGACATTATATCCAGTACTATTAATGGTACCAATAAATTATTTAGGTACTATCGTACGCCAATGGGTTAGAGACTAAGACCTTAAAAATTCTTGTTTAGGAACACTGTTAAATCTTAATTTAAAACAAAACATTCGGAACGAAACCAGTTTTGGTCTGAGCCTAGCAGTAAAAAATGTCCTAAAAGGCATAAACTGGTTGCTTTAATAGGGCATTTTCGTAACCCAGACGAGACTACTTAAATAGGTCTTACTGGCACCAGTGAGGGCGGCATAAATCGAAATGAACCCTTTTTGGAAAAAATATTTTCTGTTCTTGTTGCGATTTAAAAGCGCATTGCGACTAGGAATATGTATTTTTCATGAATTTTCTGTGAAACTTCCTAATTTATCATCAAAAACTTACAAAATCGCCATAAATCCACACTCATATTTTTACCAAGGTGCAAAATTATTTAAGACGAGCCAGACTTGGCATCGACCCCTCCGATTTGATTACTTTTTTGTGGGCATGTTACTCACCTAGAGGATAGCCAAAAGCTAAAATATTAGGTCCCGCAAAAATTTATTGGCTAACCTATAGCCATTTTTCGTTTTATTTTTCACATCTTTTACTTGAATTTGGGCATTTTCGCTTACGCAGAGGAACAAGAATATGGCCACAGTTTTGACCTACTACAAATATCTCCAAAAATATTGGCCAAAAACTCTCCAAATTTAGCAGAAAAGTTCCAAACCTTGGGAAAATGTTCCAAAAAATCTTTTCTTTGACTATACAAGGCGGTCATCTTGTAGAGAAAGAACCAGCGGATCCAATGAGTATACACCCAGATTTTTAGGACAAACCTTTCAGAAACTGCGCGGCTTCAAATTTGGAGGTTTTTGTTCTCTTTCAAAAATTTCATTTTTTGATCTCGTGGGACATTGTCCGACCTACAGGCCTATTTTGCAATCGGTGCGGGCAGCGAGAGGCGACAGAAAGTGACAAACGTGAGCTATCCTGCAGCACAACGCCCTTAGCCGTAGCGCCAGGAGGGTTCAGGGTAGGCAAACCTGCCAAACACGTTGGATAACTTGCCTACCCGGGAGCTTCGGCTGCTGGCGTTCGGCGCTGTGCTGTGCGTACAGGCCAGGCCCTTCCCCTCTCTTCCCTCCAACCACACCTGCCCTACCGTCTCTCCCGTCCACTCTCCTCTCACTGGTCGACCAGTATGATGAGCCTTCTTTACATGATGCCCTTACCAAGGCCCCCAGACCATCCGAAACATTGAGTATTTTCAATGGAATGCATGTTGTTGGTCGGCTGGCAAAAAAACTGATCCATTACAACGGTCTCCGACCTCTACAGCGACGGATCAGAAGTGGATATGTCACTCCTGAAGCTAAATCTGCCTGCCAAGGAGCTAAATTAGCCAAAAGACGTGAAAACTGCAGCAATTCGACTTCCACATGTACTTTGTGAAGTAGCATTTGAAGACAATTTTAACAAAATGTATTTGACTTCCTTTGATCTGGGTAAAATGTACAACTGAGAATTTTGAGAAGGCCCCATTTAAGGCTCATATTATTTTGTTTCATATAAAGAAAAAACCATGTATTTAATTCATTACAAATTCACAATTTACTATTTAGACGGTCACACCAGAAACACCTCTGACTATAGGAGAGGTACAAAGGCTCGAAATCAGGCGATTGGTGACGCACCTCACGACGCCTAGTAGGCAGCCAAATCCTCTGAAGCCACCTGGTCAACTACGTGAGAGACAGTAGGGCGGGTGAGGTTGGAGAGAGGATAGGGAAAGGACCTGGCACGCACAGCCCCGGACGCCAGCAGCAGAAGCCCCCTGGTAGGCAAGTTATCCAACGTGCATGCTTGGCAAGTTTGTCTACCCTGAACTCTCCCGGCGCTCCGGCTAAGGGCGCTGCGCTGCAACACAGCGCACGTTTGTCACTTTCTGTCGCCTCCCGCTGCCCGCACCAAGCGCCCCAGGAAGGCCAGGTGTACATCGCAAAAGAGGCCTGTAGGTCGAGCATTGTCCCACGAGATCAAAAATTGAAAATTTTTAAAGAAAACAAAAACCTCCAATTTTGCAGCCGCGCAATTTCTAAACGGTTCGTCCTAAAAATCTGGGTATGTGCTCATTCGATTCGGTGGTTCTTTGTCTATAAGATGACTGCCTCGTATAGTCAAAGAAATTATTTTTTGAACATTTCCCCAAGATTTGGGAAATTTTGAGTTTTTGGGCCAATATCTTTGGAGATATTTGTCGTAGGTCAAGTCTGTGGTCATATTCTTGTTCCATGATCAATTTTACACTATGTAAACAATGATCTGCCACTTAGGATAAAAACAACATGCTCACAAAAGATCAGCCAAATCGAAGGGGGTCGATGCCAAGTATGACTCGTCTTAAATAATTTAGCTCAAGCAAAAATTTAGCAAATTTTTGACTTACGTTTTGACTTATAAGTTGAAGCTTAGCAACCTCGACTTATAACTCGAATTCTAAAAAGCCGCCCAGATAAATAATATAAATCAAAATAAAAATAATTTACCTTGCGCACTAGTGCGTAACATTTTTTGAAGTTTCGTATTTGTCCGCTATAAATGAAATGCTTGATTCGCATGTTCATTTTTAACAAGGCGCAGAACGGTCATAAGCTAATTTAAGGAAACTTCTAATTTAAGTCAAAATTTATCAAAATTTTACTTTCTTTTGACTTATAAGCTGAAGTTTAACAAGACCTCCACTTATAAGTCGAAATTCTATAAAACTCTTACGTTTTCTGCAATTTCGCCATATAGGTCGAAGTTTTGCTACGTTTCAATTTATCATTAAAATTCCAGTTACAAGTTTGGGTTTTATTCAAGCTATTGTAAAATTTCGACTTAGGAGTCGAAGTATACTGGGAAACTTCGACTTATAAATTGAAAATTTGTCTTGTTCCATTGCTTAAAATTTCTAAATCTACAGTAAATTTACTTTAAAGAATGTTATATGCACATCATACCCAAAAATTACTAAAATCGATTGGAAAAGTGAAACTTTACCCAAATTTACAAAGAAGCAAATTTAACTCCCGCTGTCTATGTATTATAGTTATTTGTGCAACAAGTGCATAAAGTTACCTCTTTTTTACAAAAACCAATTTTTTTTCTGCCACCCAGAAATAAATAATATTATGATTTATATTATTTATTTCTAAAACAATAAAACAATTTACCTTACGCACTAGTGCGTAAAATTTTATGAAGTTTCGTATTTTGTCCGCCATAAATGAAAAGCTTGATCCACACGTTTATTTTTACCAAGGTGCAGAACGATTACGGTCATAAGCTAATTTTATAAGCTTCGATTTGTAAGCTGTAATTTAGGGAAATTTCTAATTTAAGTCAAAATTTAACAAATTTTTGACTTAGGTTTTGACATAAGTTGAAGTTTAACAAGACCTCGATTTATACGTCGAAATTCTATAAAGCTCAAAGTTTACTGCAATTTCGCTATACAGGTCGATGTTTTCTTAATTTTTAAATCATTAAAATTCGACTTAAAAGTCTGAGTTTTATTCAAACTTTTGTAAAAGTTCGACGTAGGAGTCGACGTACTGGAAAACTTTGACTTATAAATCGATAAATCTTGTTCCACTACATAAAATTTTAAAACCTAAAATACCATTACTTTAAAAAATGTTATATGCACATCATATCCAAAAATTACTAAAATCGATTGGAAAATTGGCACGTTACCTAAATTACCAAAAAAGAAGCAACTTTAATTTTAGTTATTTGTACAACAAGTGCATAAAGTTACTCATTTTTTAGGAAACAAATTGTTTTCTGCCACCAAGAACTAAATTAAAATAAAAACAATTTAACTTACTCACTAGTGCGTAAAAAGCTTTGAAGTTTTATATTTGTCTGCGTATGACGAGCGTTTTGATGAAAATGTCACGATTCGGGTATGTATCAAGGAGATTACGTTACGCGTTAGTACATAAAAGTTCACTTTACGTACTATGAAGCGTGCGTAAAGTTAGTCCTTTACGCACGGTAGTAGAAAAATAATTTCTCAGAATCGAACAGGTCAGTCAAATATCCATTTATCTTAAATATTATTGATGTGAAAAGTTCTTTTCGTGCGTTCAGCACACTTTTTCATGGGTAGTGAATAAGACTGAGCTGTCTGCGTACGTAAGCTGCCTACACATGTAACGCTCAAAGCTATCTACATTCGGCTATTTAACGCTCATTCGGGTAATTTTCACATATTTGGCATTTTTTGAAATTTGAGGCTTGACATGTATTGTGGGCCACAGACGGTCAATTGCCAAATGCAACATATTTCTACATAATATTCTTCTTCTTATGAGCCTGTCCTCATCCAGTCTTAAATGTAGGCCTATTTCATATTTTTCCATCTCTGCCTGTCTGTAGCGATCCCCATCCAGTTTTTTTCGGCAGTCTTCTGGATATCGTCGCGCTATCTCTTCTGAGGCCTGCCAACACTTCTCTTCTCTCTATTGACCGCCATGTCGTTATTTTGTATGTCCATCATTCTATGCTATGTCTTGCTGCCCATCTCCATCTTAGCTGCGCTACTCGTTGGATCACATCCGTTAGTTTCGTTCTTCTTCTGATTTCTTCATTTGGAACTCTATCTCGTAAACTAATTTCCAGCATAACCCTTTCCATTGTTCATTGCGTAACTTGAAGTTTGTAGATGCCTTTACATGTTAGTAAGATTGTTTCAAGGCTATAGGTGAGGACTGGCAGGATGCACGACTCGTCTACTTTCTTTTTCGGGTTTATGGGGGCGTTACAAGATTTAAGAATGAATCGGAATTTGCCAAAAGTTGCCCAGCTGAGCTGGTTTTAGGAATTTAGGCCAAATGGCCCTCTTTCCCTGTTTGTATTTTATGCCCTAGATATATTTATTCCCGTACGTTCTCTACTATTTGATATTCAATTTAAATTTGGGTTTGTTCTAGACTGATTATTTTTGTTTTTGGCAAATTTATTCTGATGATACATGGTGGAGTTCTTGTAACATATATTGGAGTTGTTCTGGTGAATCACTGATGATGACAATATCCTCGGCAAGTCTCAAGTGGTTTAATCGTGTTCCGTCTATGTTAGTTCCCCTGTCCACGCCTTTAAATAGATCATCTAGTGATTCTAGTGCCAATGCACGTAAACAATTTTGGAGAGATTGTAGCTCCCTGACGTACGTCTCTTTTTATAGGTATCATCGGGGTTTTTATATCCTCATCTATTATGACTTACACGTAAGTGTTTTCATATATGCTTGATTAGAATAGAGTATCTTAAGTCAATCCTAGCGTTGTCTAGTGCATTGAGGTGATCAACGAAAGCCAAAAGAGTTTTGGCGTTCTTTATAATATTTGCAGTATTTTTTGGAGTATTTTTGCCTAACACATATTGGGATCTATTAAAAAAGTAAAAATTGAGCATAAAAAAATCAAAAAATGGAAAAATTGATAATTGAGCATCCAAAATCTCCCATTTACCTAATCGTTTTGTTAGCTCTTATAAAAACGAAATGCCAATGTAGCTACACAAATTTCGAACACAATGAATCAACTGGCTATAATTTTCATAACAGCCTTGTCTTGAAGAGTATCTACCAGTTTAAATTATTACTAAGTACCTATATAATTTATCACGATCGACTGTGCTATCCATTAAAAATTCTTCTAATGACTCACTTAATGCCTTCAGTTTAAGTAACTTTGAAACTTTTTATAATTATCTTTAGACGATACAATAATTTTAATGCTCGTTTTAAAATACCAGAGACGTATTACATCTGTCATTGATGCTTTTTAATTTATATATGAAGCTTGAAAATATCGATATTAAAGTACTAAATTTACGGATTTAAAGACAACATTAATTCCTGAATTCTTTAATGAGCTCTTATTAGCAATTGCAGATTTCAGCAATTATCTTTTTAAGATATAAAGCTTCAGAGAATCGTCTAAACGAATGCCACACTTAAAGTAAAAATTGGTGTCTCTTTGAGTCTCAAAATTTTGCGATTTAAACAATCTACCATCTCTTGCAATGCCCTAACTTTCCAAATTATGGCTTTTAATCACGTAAGTGCTCTGAGTATTACTGGACATTTAAACTGGTCATTAAAATAATGGAACACCAACTTTTTTGCATGATTTTTAATCACGTAGTCTCTAAGACTAGTCGACCGATTTTAATGAATTTTTCAAATTTAGAAAGCCGCTTCTTTCTGTATTTTGCATAATTACACGATTGTTTTTTGTTTTTTCACAGCTATAAACAAAAAAGGAACAAAAATTTCAAAACTTTAGAAGTTTGGAATTCGACAGATTCTTTTTTTTTTTTGACGCGGTCATGTGAGCATACTATAGACCAATCGAAGATGTCGGGATGTTTTTGCCATTTTCATTATTTGAGCCCTATTGCAAATATTATAATTTTTTTTTTCCAAATATTGTCTTTGTATTGCTAAATTTTTAGATTTCTATGGTTTTACGTTTCCATACCAAGGTAAATTATTTTCCTTAAAGGTCCATTTGAGGACTCCTTTATAAATAAGAAATTTGCAAAAAAAAAGCCATAAATATCAGTTTAATAATTTATTTCTTTTTAATGGGTTTACAGTTTAGGAAATGATGACCTAGGGTGTTTTGACATCTGTAAATTTAACCGGTAGAATAAAGCTAATTTACCCAACTTGGCCAAAACCAACCCACAACCTACCTAACCTGGTCCAGTAAAATATGAAAAATTAAAACATAAATGAAGAGAAAGGCAAAAGAAGCAAAAACATATGAAATAATCAAGAGAAAAAGGTTTTAAGCCTACTAATTTTATAGCAACTAAAATATCTCAGAAAAATGCAAGGAATATTTGCTTACTGAGCATGGACGTTGGTCATTGTCTTGAAACCAGCGCTAAACCTGCCAACCAAGTCCAAGTAGCAGGGACTAGCTTTGCTGTGTGCCACAAGTACCAGATCTCGTTCATCGCTCATACAAATGGTACCTACATTATTCTTGTCGATTTTAACAAGTTTTATGTGGCACAATAGACAAATCACATTAAAAGCTCCAAACTAGGTAGAAGTAGTAGAAATTAATTTTCTAAGATTGCGTTTTTGCTTTTTTCTGCGTTGTATTGATATAAATATTTTTTGAACTGTTTAGGTGTGAGCTTACCGATGCTAATTTAAATCAGTATACCTCAGGTAGATATACTATTTACTAGTGTGGTTCGATTAATGCTGATAGTATTTTTTCCATTTTATATTTCCTTATTTTTCCCATTTAATATATATTTAATATATATAAATGATAAACATTGTCGATCTGACTGATTAACTATTCTGGTTATAATAATTTTACGTAATGGTATTTCATAACTTTATGTACAACTGAGGACACGTACACCATGATAGACGCGCACAAGGTTTAGTAGCAATAGGTATTATACTGATGATTACAGTGATAACACCTTATTACTAGTATGATGTGACGATAGATACCTTAAGCATATTGCGTTTATCATTAATTTGTTGAGATTGATTTTGGATCTTTCGTAATCATTTGTTATGTTATATTGTTGCTTCCTACGTGATTTAGTTCTATATTTGTGAGCATATATCAGGTTATTATTTGGTTTCAATTAAGCTCTTTTACAGCAGTACTTTACTCTAGTCGATTTGTACAAATTTTAGCATGCTATCGTGGAATAAGGTGAGGAAAACAATGTTCAGTTTAACGCAGAAAAGACTGAAGAAGCTACCTTATCAAAAACAGTAAACACCGCAGTACCGGACTTATCAACAACAACAAACAAACTCTGACCTCATCCATTAACTTGCTGGGTATCAACGTAGAAAACAACATGCCTTTGTCACCAAAATCACCAAGGCAACAGCGCAAAACCTAGGAGCACTCTATAGAGCAAAAAAGTTGTAACACCTCATCAGCTCTTACTGCTTTATAAGGCCTAGATAAGACCATCTCTGAAATACTGGTCCCATGTGTGAAACTCGGCTCCCAAACCCTTGCTCAAGATATTGGACTTCATACAGAAAAGAGTAATCCGTCTTGTGGATGATCCAGAGTTGACTAAAGACCTTGATAGCCATGAACATCGAAGAAAAGTAGCGGACATATCTCTTTATTATCGATACTACTACGGAAAATATCCGAATGGCCTGGCACTTATGATTCCGACTAGAGTTGGGCTAAACACCCCGTCAGACACAAGCTGCTTATCACCATACGATTCAGTTGCGAACACCTAGGACGTCGCTATTGCGGGACTCCTTTGTCTGGAGAACTGCCTCGCTCTGGAATGGACTTTCGAGTAACGTCTTTCTCGAAAACTACAACCTACAGCCCTTCAAGTCCAACGTTCACCATCTCCTCCGCACACACGCACAGGTCGTTGAGTGGTACAGGATTTTCCTTCAGAATGTGTGCATAAGTAGTGAGGACTTACTTTGCTATAAGCCACATACATCAAATAGCGCTTATTGCTTATATAAACAGTACTTTACTCTTGTCGATTTGAACAAATATAATGCCATATAGTAAACAAATCACATTAAAAGCTCCGAACTAGGTAGAAGTTGAAGGAATTAATTTTGCTTTATGCCACAAGTGCTTCCAAGCTCTATTCTTGGTGCAAGTAGTAAGCAAGTAGTTTGCTATAAGCCCTAGGCACCACATAGATCTGATCGCCTATATAAGCAGTATTTTACTCTTGTGGATTTAAACAAATTTTATGCCACAAAGAAGACAAATCAACAGCAATGTTACAAGCAGTACTGAGTAACTGATGACGACATGTGTGACCGACCACCTTCATCGTTTCCGGAGGAAACTTCAACAAACGGATATTATCAAAATAGAAGGTCAAATTACTACAACGAGATTTAAATGTAAATTACTGACTGAACAGTAATTAATTGGAAAATTTTCGATTTTACTCATTGCTGCTTTCTTTCAGTATTTTGCTTCTGTTAGCTCTTTTATGTTTTTTCTTACCTTTCTAACACATTCTATTTTAACTGCCACGTTATCTTTGCATTTAACAAACTCTATATTTATCAATATGTTCTTTTACCTTCTGTGACATCTACATGTCTCTTAAAACATCTGGTGTAGTGGAGGCCCGACGCGACGAGTCCTTTAATTTGTT
>MU183651.1:0-29476 GCA_016904865.1 Pissodes strobi | reverse complement strand
GCCATAT
This sequence comes from Pissodes strobi, assembly GCA_016904865.1. Classification (NCBI taxonomy): domain Eukaryota; kingdom Metazoa; phylum Arthropoda; class Insecta; order Coleoptera; family Curculionidae; genus Pissodes; species Pissodes strobi. The sequence continues at coordinate 29,469 of MU183651.1, read as the reverse complement.
AAACACGTTATTAGAGACTGAAGTAATTTACGTCGGGCTTGTCTCAGTAAATTAAGTTTCAACCACTCATTATCGCCCATTTGGTATTTATGTTTATGTCCATGTTATGAAAAGAAGAAAATTAGACATAGAAAGAAGAAACGAAAGAATCGTATAACGTGTTAGAAAATTTATTATTCTTTCATCACAAGCTTTTAAAGTCTAAAGATATGTGTACTGTCTCGGATGTTGGTACTTCTGGATATTGAGGGAATTGAGCTTGTTGACCATCAATAGAAGAAATAACTACTTACATAAATCTTAATAAACAAATTAATGAAAATAGGAAGGTAGTGTTTTAAAATATTTTCACTTTCTCCATTATTTTGAGAGCAAATTGGATTTAAATGTGCGAAAGGTCGAGGAACCCAAAAGATTGATGATATAATAGCATTGTTTGACGTGATTCAAGGCGTAGTTTCATCTGATTTATATGCTGCTATTACAAGTACTTTATCATAGCAATCAAAATGTAATTTTCGTTTTTTTAAATATCCTTTAGAAAGCGTAGATCTTTCGTCTCGTACAAGAGTTATTGGCCACTGATCAGTTAAATTACATATTTCCAAAAAAGATATATTTACATTGCCCTAATATCACGTGTAAACTTGACCTTAAACTAAAAATTTGCACACTCTTGAAGGTGCAGCAACAACACTGTTGTGGCAACCAAGTGTAATAGTGAGTCGAGACAAGAGCTCTCGTTAACACGAAAGAAAAAACTTTCTCTTGTCTCGTCGAGAGATGTGAGTTCTCGTTCGAGAGACCCCTTCTCTCGTCTCGTCTCGTTTCTCTCGAGTTTCAAAATTATTTCCTTATGGCAATATAAGCAAAAACTAAAATATTATGTTAGTAGTACATACACATCGAAAGTATAATGCAAATAAATATTAAGTTTGGTATAGAATGTCTGTATGAGTATATTAATCACCTTCGATGCTAAATTAACCTGGAATCTTCATTAACAACGAAGACTAAAGAAGGCATACATTTCTTATGAACAGTGCCACAGGACCGTGGGGATGAAATCCAGTGTCGTAATATGGTTCTATACTGCTATCATAAGACCCATGATTGCTTATGGAGCCGTAGTTTTGTGACCCAAGAGTCAACAAAAAATGGCAGTTAGATACAGTGCCTAACCATAACGGGAGCCATGAGAACAACCCCAACCAGGGCCATGGAAGTAATGTTGTGCTTGCCGCCCCTAGATATTTATCTAAAGGAGATCGCTCTGACTATATTGCTGAGGCTCAGAGTCGTGAGCAACCCAGCATCGGATGTGGAGAGACTATACGCCACCTATGGGAAGGGGCAGTCAGTAGACTGCCACTACTGAATGCCAGTGCAGACAGCTTTCCTCCCAAACTATATGATATGCAAATAAAACCAAAATAGCCTATAACCGCACCTTCGCGCTTCGTTGCGGTTAATGTTTTCACGGATGGGTCAAAAACCCATAAAGGAGCACTGGAATTTACTTCCGAAGCTGGCAAATTGAGCTCAAGTGGTCTATGGAGGGACACACAAGCATAATTCAGTCTGAACTTGCTGCTATATCCATAGCCGCAAAAGAGATTGTTCGCAGGAATACTGAGGACAAGACTATTAAAATCTACACGGACAGTAGATAAGCACTACTGGCACTGAAAAGATATAAACTTACAGTCAGGTCAGTACTAGAATGCCAGAATTCAGGATGCCGCCCGCGAAAACAGAATTTCTGTGTGCTGGGTTAAAGGTCATGCACAATGCGAAGGTAACAAATCAGCGGTTAAATTGGCTAGACAGCCAAACATTATGGGAGCCGGCCCTTCAAACCTACCTATCGTGACGTTGATTCATATGATAAAAAATATCTTCCAGGTCAGGGAGCTACTTAGCTACCCTAATGAGTCTGCAGCAAAGGCATACCTGGGTATGTCAAGGAAGAACCTACGACTCATTGAGGAGATTCTGGCTGGACACTACCAGCTAAGAAAGCATATCTACTCAATGAGATTATGTGAGACCTCTATGCAGATGCTGTGAATAGGAGGACGAAACAGTAGAGCATCTGCTCTGCGATCGCGACGCTGTTTCGGAACTAAGGGAATCCAATTTGGGAAAATGATGGCCAACCATGGCTTTTACTCAGAACAGCCTTCTCGGGCAGCATCGCCGCCTTTTTACAACACTAGGCTGGGCGATGCCCTCGCAGCTTTTGTGCTGAACTAGAAAACGGCAGTATTGTTCCTGTGGGAATTGTTGGGCCAAATATATACCAGGTTAACTGGACTGAGAACCTGGGCCGACGAGAGGGTGGGGCAGACGGGACAAATTCCCGGGGCCCGTATGCTTTGGGGGCCCGGAGATCGGGCTTCTATTCAATAATAAAAAACTAAAAATTAAAGATTGCGAACGAGCTATCTCAGTGGCCTATTAGTATTTGTTTTATTTATTTCTATTTAGTGTTGTGATTGTGATTGGTAAGTTTTAATAGTACATAGTTGGGCATCTTACCTCCTGTGTTCTGTATCTCAGTTACTAATTAAGTAATTTTTATTTAAACAGATAGAGTGTGCAATAGAAAAACCATTAAAATCCTAACTGAATTACTAACAGAAGACGGGAGGTGAAATGCCGGCCCGGACCTATAAGTATCAAAAAAGATATTTGTTCTAATTTAGATGTAACCGATTTAATTAGAGAATTTGCAGTTAAAAAAGCAAGAACAGTAAATTTTAACGTGTAAACCCGTTTAGCTGGCTTAAATATATAAATTTTATTTTAATTACGTTTTAATTTTTATGTATGTCAATAAATAATTATTTACAATTTAACTTTAAAAAATGTTTTTTTTTTTAATTAATTTTCCCAATTTGAAATGGGATAGGCAGGACAAATGCGTCACACGTCACAAAACCTGCATTGAAATTATTCCAATAAGGTCTAGAGAAATTTTGTGAAAATGCTATAGATAGGCGATTATTATTGTGAAGTTTTGTACACATTCCAAAAACTGATGAAAACACTCTTCCATTCTCCACATCTCAGATGCGGCTGGAAATTTAAGGCTTCCCAGGCAGCAAGCTGACGTCAGTATGACGTGGTTTTTTCGTCAGATTATCACGTCATTTTGATCAGAAAAATGACGTCATTATGACGATAGGATCACGTCATTATGTCACAGCGCAACTTCATAAAATGACGTAAAAATACGTATCTATGAGTATGTATCCGTACACTTGAGACCTACCCCTGGCATCCAACAGCTGATAGATGACATTTTTTGTTAGTTTGTGGGGCGGCCGTTGGCAGTTGACAGGCACGTTCGGAAACTCTCGGCCATCCTCGGAAATACCAAAATTAAGAATAAATCTTGGAGTCTTGCGGGGATCGAACCACAAACTTTGATGGGCATGCGGGGCAAACACGCTACCACTGAACCATGCAGAAAATTGATACGTTTGGTTTCCTTGCTCGCTAAAGCAAAATATTTGAGGTGTTGGAGTACATAGGTAATTTAAATTTAAATTTAAAAATACACAAAAAATAAAAAGATATTGTTAACCAAACTCGATTTTTTTAAAGAAAATTTTCTAAAAAAATTTAGCGAAGATTAAAAACATTGTAATAATATGGTATGATTAACATTAAGTTTTAAATTTATTTACTGAGAAATGAAAATTTTGTGTGAAATGCCGAAAAAATCTCGTAAAAAAGACGTGATTTCTATGACGTCTAATAGACGTCTAGAAATCGACGTCATAAATCACGTCATTGACGTCAGCTTGCTGCTTGGGTTTATGCCTACATTTTTTGGAGGCTCAAAATGAACATTATTGGGCGTGGCACGTGAAAAAAATTGCGGCCTGCAGCGGGCTTCCTCCTTTTGTACTGATGATAGATAGTATAGGGGCCCAAAGAGCTGAAGAGTCCCGGGGCCCGCTTCGGCTCTCGACGGCCCTGCTGAGGACACCAAGACTGCCAAGAACGGACAACACAACATTCGCATATTTATCGAAGAAAGATTATGCTGCTCTTCGCAAAGCACTCAGAGGTAAGGAACCCACTACTTCTGACTTCTGTACCAGAGTTCTTCAGTGTATCTGTAAGCCATCCACATGCTTATAGTGGCCCATGGTTGAAAACCGAAGTTATTGCCGAGATGATAGCCTTGCCAGTGTCATATTTTGCAGTTGCTACTAAAGCTAAGATTGCTGAAGCCTAAGTGCCGTGGCCGTTCAAAGTCACCTTCTCAGCATTTCCAGATTCCAGGAGTATATTAACTGAGTCGTAATATGCAATTCATTTATATCAGCTAAAAATAGACGTTGTCAGTGGCATGCCCACAAATTTTGTCGGGAAGGAGGGGTGGTATAGTTTGGGTTAGTTAACAAATTGGATTTTATGTATAATTTTAAGTACCTTAAGTGATAATTTTAGAAAAAAAAGTGTTTGCTACAAAAAGTTAATATTTCTGCTCTATTTGAAAAATTACTGGAATTTGTGTATCCTTAGGAGGTACCAACATTCGCTCTTTTTGTAATACGTAATTAATTTTTTATCTGCTCTTTTCCGGCAGTTTTTAACTCTGATTATAACCATGCCCCATAAAGTGGTGTTTATCCTTTATTAAATTTTATTCCCTATTTGTGATTTATTTGACAAATAGTATAACAAACTGTTATACTTTTTTCTATGGGGTCGTCCGAACCACTGGTTGATTTGCGGAATCGCCACCAAGTTACACCTGACATGTTACGTAACATAAGACAAAATTTATTCTATTGCACGGAGTATATTTCCAGCATGTAATAAACTGATCAGAAAAGTAAGTGATATATTTTTCTTCATATTTACCTTCTTTAAAAGGAAAATACAAATCCTTTGAGAAGCTTTCTTATCAACGGGGATAATAGCAGCGACTTCAAACTTTGAAGTTATAATCAAGCTAAAACACGCTTAAAGTGGAGTAAAACTTTATGGGTAACTGTCACCCCTGCATAGGGTCCTAAATAAAATCATATAAAAACAAAAACAAAATTTATGTCATTGTCACAAAATGCAACTTTCATAAGTCAATATTGTATACATAAATCCAGACATATCGAATACAAAGAATAGTGAATAGAACTAAAATATTAAAAGAAAAATACCTGGATGTAAACAATATAAACATATAGATTAAAAACAGTAACTTCACGGATATATTACGCATTAAAATAGAAGTAAAGAAACACCTCTCAGGAATAGAAACAATTTCTCATTAAAATCTCTTTTTTTTTTAAGTTGAGTGTGGCAAGTCTCCAATTCCAGCTGGAAGTCTGTTAAAAAAACTTAATCCAGGCCATCGTGACTCCTCCCCATACGCAGATCGATAGGCATCAAAGCATAATCATGCACATTTCGGTGCATTAGAGAGACGTCAGGATTTTCCTTAACATGGAACAGGTTCTCCAAAATATTAACATAATTAACGGTCAATATGCTCAGGTTCTCAAAGGCCACCCTACAGCCCTCCCTGTATCTCAAATCACTCAACATCCTTACCGCCTTTCACTGCAGGCCAAAGGCACGTGGAATACGAGCCGCATAACCGCAGGCAACAATCGCACGCGCAAAGTGAGCATGGAAAGTTGCAAAGTAAGCTACTATTAGTACCTGTAGTGAAATCTTATCAGCTAACTTGATAGCTTTATGAGAAGAAAAATCATTAGCTAATCTTGAAGTCACCATGCTAATATGCTTGCCCCACTGCAGCCTAAGGTTAACTGACACCCCAAGAAGTCTAACACTATATTGGAACTTATTTGGTGGAGCTCTCTCATCGAAAATATCATCCTTGTTTTTTTTTTCAATATTTAGAATCTCTGATTCCAAAACGGCAGTCGCTATATTAACACAGATGTTATCCAAACAAACATCTTGCCCTGTTGCTTCAAGAATAGTTCTGTGCAAATCAAAATCACCCAAGGTGTCCTCCAGAAGCGGGGCATTTGCCTGGTTCCCACCATCACAATATTCTTATCCAAAGAAATAGAAGCCATCATGCTCTCCAAGGAGCCCAAAAAAGTATCAAAACAGCCCGAGGGGTGTCTATATATAACCAAAATATTAAGATTAATATTTTTAAAATGCACACAACAAGACTCTACTCACGTTTTAATATTAAAATTTACCAGTACATTCCTAAAATTAGGTCCTAGATTATTTTTAACCTGTAGCACTGTACCTGCTCCAGGAAATTGGGGCCTTGCAAAAAATCACATAATCGTTTAGATGAAATGGCTCCATTTCTACCGGTGTCATCCAGTGTTCTGTGATGTAAATAAGGTCTAGTTAAGGTATCTTATTCCTTTAAACATCTTGATGGTCTATTTTGCTCTGGACTGATCTCCTTTAGGCGCTGGAGACTGAGAAAATTGTTGACAATTGTGCCTTTTCTGCTTTTAAAGCATATAGTTCTTGATTATGGTATTTAAAAGAGCTAACTTGTTTATCTTTTTGGGTTTTCATCTTTGTGTAGCTGCATCCTTTCAGGTAATTTTCTACATTTTCTGGAGTCACCTCGGATGCAAGACCCGATAGAAAGAGGAACGATATTTTTTGTGCCGTCTTGATCGTTGTGTCTTTAAGGCTGAAGCGCAAACCACCACCGGAGCTCCTTATTGGTTTATGGCGTGTATTTTTTGGGGTCGTTAGGGTGAAAAAACAGGCGGTACTTTTCTCCAACCACCCATGTCACCTTCTAGAACCCCTTTTGGACCAGTTGGTTTTCGACTTTTAGTAACATTAGTAGCATCGTCATCGATCAAAATTGTAGACGTTTTTGGCTCGTTCACTTATGGACCGATTTTCACCCTTTAGGATTTCGGCGTCGACGCCGATGCTTGCGCTGCTTGGTAAATTTGCGCATTAGTCTTCACCTCGCTGTCAGAATGAGAGGCCATTGGTCACGTGACTTTGATTCCACATTTTTCAGCTTTCCTTCCAAAAAGTAAACATTGTCCCTAAGCAAAACAACATGTTTTTCCAAAATTTGGATATTACGTTGCAATTCCTGAACAAGGATCTTCAAAGCATTGGACCCGTTCTGGGCCTTATCTGAGGTTACCTGCTAGGCTTCTGGGCTTTCATGCACACAAACTGCATTTTTCTGATTAGCTGCTGGTCGCATACATGCTGGGTGGAAAATACACAAATACTTCTTACACTTAACATTATTTTCCACTTTCTTGTTGTAGTGAAAACACTGTTTTTTCTTTAAGATTTTTCGACGCACTATCGGAATGTTTATACGATTCATTGAAGTTGAAGGGTTGAAAATACAATCAAAATTTGTCCATCTAAAATCAGTGTACTTTCAGATCTTCATTTTAAATATTGAAAATCTAGGTGCAAAGTTTTCGTTGGGCCCAAGCCAAACTTCCTTTATTATAGGCTTCTAATAAAATAGATATCGCATCTTGTCACACTAAGTTAGAGAAAATAAATGGAAAACCACAATGGTCTCTCTTCTGTGCCTCTAAATATGCCAAGCCTCAAATAGATTAAATAGGTCAATCCTCGAACTATTAACATAAATAATTTTTATTCAGGGAATCAAGACTTCCATTGAGAAAACAAACAGTTTTGGCTCATATATCATGAATTAACTTTAATGTGTGATCATATAAAATTTGACGTTGGTAAACATATTTGATATATGTGCTGATATTTTTTTTTGGCAACCGTTCAAATTTGATTTAAATATATTTTCGGTGTGCTGCAACGTCCGTGTTACAAACTGCTGCTGCCTTGAAATATTTAGCAATATATATATTTAATTACATTTTAGTTATTATATTTCTGTGAAAATATTGGTAAATGTCATAAATGTTATGCAGTTGGTCATGGGCTTATTTGCTTAAGTAAATAAATGATAAAAAAATAAGGTAGAAATGGGATTTGGAAAGCATGACACAATAATCAATATCCTTGAAGGGTTTTGAATTTTACTTGAATTGCTCTGAGAATTAAGTCCCATATTTTAAATAGTATCTTTGTTTATGCGAACGATACGTCCTCTGACGGTTTTATTTCGACTATGCCCTATGGCTTGAAATATAATGTTTTGGGGCTCTTCGAGTGAAGCTGCCTCGAGTTTCGTATCTTAAAAGGGCATCATTAGATGCTTACTTAAATTTCATCCCCGACCATCTTGCAGACCTCACTCCATAGGACTTGGCTTCATGACACACACATCCCTAAACTTCCTATCAATGATACCACACACCACTATGCGGATGATATGGCTAGGTGGCAGGGACGATCTGAATATGCCTACCCACAACTCCTACCTTATATTTAAAAATACAACTTGCTTCCCTTTAGCTGCCTAATCAATTCATAATATAAGAAACAAAATTGTATTCCATGCAAAATTTATTTTCATTAAAATCAGTGCCACTTGGAAGTGCAACACATTGAAAATATGTGTAAAATTTAGAAATGTAGATTGTTTTTATTGAATATTGAAGTGAGATATGTTATATAATTCATATTATGTGATTTAGGTAATGGAGATATTATTATTATTATTTTTATTATTATTTCGATGTGCCTGCCTTTCTTCGAAAAGGAACAATTCACTTAATCCCAGGGTCCCAGGTGCGTTAAGAATCAGAGGAATTAAGCTTTGCTGGAAACCTTTTCGTATGGTGAGTTCTTTTGGGATGACAGCTTTCTGAATGGGCTTGTAGAGGTTCATTCTGACCTCCAACTTTTCTGGTAGATTTTGCGTATTGGGTACTGATAGTTTCACAAAGATTTCGGCCTTAAAAGATTTGTTTAGGAGGATCATATCTAGTCTATTATGCATCACCGTCTAGTCAATTAAGATCGTACGATCGCGCTAGAATCGGAAATCATGGTTTTCAAGAACTATTTAAGCTTTATCTTTGTAATAAGGAACCCTATCCTGGACGGTTGAATCGCAAAATGGTTGCTAGGTTTTGATGGATAATCTAGGCACCATTATTATGCTTATCCTTATATTCCGTTGCAAAGGAAAGCTCATCATCTTGCAGTAATAACTCAGTAATACCCAGTGTTGTATGGATTATGGTGGTTTGCATCCATATCTGTACTTATCGCCTTCTATTTGGGGATCTTCGACGTATTTCAGATAGTTTCTTGTTCGAACCACCTGATATTGAATTGCTAATGAAAAGCCTTCTGCTTGGGTTAGTTGTGGCAAGCCAATAATTCGACGCACTTGACATGTTCCTGCATAACCTCATTCAGATGCCATCCATGGCATGTTTTTCTTGCCATCTCTGTAACTTTTCTTCCCTCGTCGAGTGCTGAAGCTCGAGACAATCGCACTGGTACAGAAGCAGGATAGTCCATTCACAAGTGGGTATATATAATTCCATGCAGTTCCGATTCTTGAGTTTTCGTTTAAAAGTAATTTCGGAAATTAATGACCTAATGATCCAACAGCTTGACAATTGTTCAGCAATAAGTTTTCGATACTTCTCTGCATGATTTTTGGCACAATTGCCTCTTCATTCTGACCTCCAACTTTTCGAGAAGATTTTGCATATTGGGTATTGACAGTTTCACAAAGATTGCAACCTTGAAAGATTTGTTTACGAGGGTCATATCTAGTGTATTATGCATCACCGTCTAGTCAACTAAGATTGTACGATCCCCCTAGAGTCGGAAATCATAGTTTTCATGAACTATTTGAGCTATATATTTCTAATAAGGAGCCCTATGCTCGACGAGAAGTCCCAGAATGGTGGCTAGGTTCTGATGGATAATTTAGGCAATATTATCATGCTTATCCTTATATTCCGTTGCAAAGAAAAGCTCATCATCATACAGTAATAACTCAGTAATACCCAGTGTTGTACGGATTATGTTTCTTTGGATCCATATCTGCACTTATCGGCCTCTATTTGGGGATCTTTGACGATGTATTTCAGATAGTCTCTTGTTGAAATCACCTGATATTGAATTAGCAATGAAAAGCCTTCTTTTTGGACTAGTTGAGGCAGGCCAATATTTCGACGCACTCGACATGTTCCTGCATAACCTCCAACTTTTGAAGCAGATTTTGCGTATTGGGTACTGACAGTTTCACAAAGTTGCAACCTTGGAATATTTGTTTTCAAGGGTCATATCTAGTCTATTATATATCACCGTCGTAATTAATTAAGACTCTATGATCCCACTAGAGTCGGAAATCATAGTTTTCAAGAACTATTTGAGCTTTATATTTGTAATAAGGAACCCTATCCTGGACGAAAAGTCTCAGAATGGTGGCTATGTTCTGATGGATAATCTAGGCAACATTATCATGCTTAGCCTTATATTCCGTTGCAAAGAAACGCTCACCATCATGTAGTAATAACTCAGTAATACTCAGTGCTGTATGGATTATGTTGCTTTGCATCCATAACTGCACTCTATTTGGGGACCTTCGAAGATGTATTTCAGATAACTTATTGTTGGAACCACCTGATAATGAATTGCTAATGAAAAACCTTCTGTTTGGGTTAGTGACACTCGACATGTTCCTGCATAACCTCATTCAGATGCCATCCAACCAACTCTGTAACATTTCTTTCCTCGTTGAGTGCTGAGGCTCGGGACAATAGCTCTGGTACCGAAGCAGGATAGTCGACTCACCAGTGGGTACATATAATTCCATGCAGTTCCGACTCTTGAGCTTTCGTTAATCAGTGATCTGATGATCCAAAAGCTTGGTATTGTACATTAGTTCTCTCTCCATTCTATCGAGGGAGGGTTGATCTTTCTACGGTGGTGGCTTTGCGCCTTTGTTAGCAAGGTTCTTAGTTTGTGCTGTAACTCTTAGATATCGGTTTTACTCTGGGACACATTGCCAACGGAATAACTAAGCACCGTTGATTGCTCTAAGAAGTTTTTTGCTGTTCAGTTGAGCTTTTAACCGTTGTTAGACTCATATTGAAGTGAAACTTCGGATTGCTCAACAAACTGCCGTCCTTCGGATTGCCAGCTTCCTAAGAACCGATTCCTGCACGTTGCAATTGATGGACACATCTCAGACACATTCACATAAATGCGGGAGTGCTTCAGGGCGCAATACTTTCACCAACTCTGTTTCTCATCTATATTAATGACCTGCTAACTGAAATCAATAATCCTGTTTACAGTTTTGCAGATGACAGTACCCTTGTCTCCCAATTTAGATCAGAAAAACCTTTACCAGCGACTGAAACTTATCACTGCAGAAAGGAGCAGATTACAACAATTAATCAAGATCTGGAGAAAGTTCGACTCTGGGGCGATAGGAATTTGGTCGATTTTCATGCTGCAAAAACCCAAGCAGCCACGTTTACCAAGAAAGCTAATACTGCGTGCCCTGACGTCATTATGGCAGGATCGACCATTCCTTTATCCTCGTCAATTGGGCTGCTGGGTGTCTCGGTCAACAGCAATATGTCCTGGTATGACCACGTTGCTAACATCGCAAAGTTAGCCTCGCAGAAGCTTGATGCGCTATTTTGCAACAAAAACACTATAAAAGTACACCGCAGCAGCTACTTGAAAAAAAAGTTGTACTTGGAGGGTAGGTTAATGATCGTGTTACAAAAATGTTATGCATGTATAATGTATAATGAATGTAGGGAGAGAGCCTGTCCACAATACAAACCATGATGATTTGTTCATTTTAATCTTCGTCTCTACCACGTCATAAGTAGAATATTGCTAGTTAGCACTGCCTCCTATTGGAGGGTGTAAACTGAACATGATCATGTTTTGGGTAATTTAGGAAGGTTATATTTACCGTTTGTTTTCCTTTACTTTATTCGATTTCTTCGGATTAGGCTGCTTGGAGCATCTGCTAGTCTTATTCGCCAATGCATTGAATATTATCTAAATAATTTCGAAGCGTATTTCCTTTGATATTGGTTCTTTATAAGAAGAATATGAATCAACTTCATCAAAATTTTTCACTATGTACCTACTATACGAAGCTCTAAAGTGTAATTCCACGTGATAATTTCTGAGAAACATGGCGTCGAAAAAACGCTTTTTTGAAATTAATTCTTAAAGGTAGTTTCGTATTTGTAAAGGTTACTTCTAGTGGAAAGTCAACTATTTTAGCCAATTTAATTTTTTTCGTAAAAAAAGCAATCTCTTTAACTTTTTGAATTATAGCCATTGAAAACATTGAAAAAAGCCATTTTCCAAAAAAACGCTGTCACTAAATTAAACTACTAGACTTTTGGCAAAAAGCTGCTTTTCCATTAAGATTGTAGCTTTTTACCAAGTCAACCCATAGATTTTTATGAATAATATTTTTCCGGGTCGTGGTAAATCTGTATCGAATTCCGCGATCATCTTTACGACTTTCATCCTAATGGCAAATATAATTAAGTAAAACAGATGGAGGATCTTAGAAGCGTATTTGAAAAAGCGTATACATGCAGAACTAATTAGCAAAATCTTAATTTAAGAATTATTTATGTAGTTAAGTGAAAGTCCGTGTGGTTTTGAGAAACTAATCAATCGACGTTATATTTATATTATATACACGAATTGAATATTGTGATTGGTCAAAATTAATGCAAAGCATGATATTAATGTTGGTTTGTTTATTTATTTGTTGCCTGTAATGTTTTAAATTTTTGTTATTGTTGTAAATTGTACTGACTTGATAGTATGTGCAGCGTGCATGTTTGTTCTGAAAAATATCAATTCTGCAATTTAAATTCTTATTTCGCACAGTTCCCTTTTGAAATATGTTTTTATTTTAAAAATTAAGACATTGTTATTGATAAAAAAAATAATTTTTGAGAAAATTTTTTGAGAAATGACGATGCTTAAAAATGTCATACATTTACTAGTTAGATTCTCAACAAAGTGTTGAAAAAGCTAGGGTAGAATGCAACTTTTGTTTGGTTCCACACTGTATAACACCAACTTCATTAAAGCTTTTTTTAAAATCAATATTGTTTGTTCGGAATGTAGTATTTTTAATTTGCATCAAAATGAACTTTATTCGAATAAGACAAATTAATTTGAGGTAAATAGTTTGCATATAAAAAGTTGGACATCTTTTTGTTGAAACTAAATACTTTCTAATTTTACATTAGAATTAACTTTCTTTAATTTTGGTGAAGTAAAAAATTGTTATTTTGTTATTCAAGAAACCAGTTAATTAAATTTTTATAACTTTGTAGGATATAAAATGTTTTAAAAAGTTGTTTTAAAATTAGAATGCCTTGTCATGTCTCGCCACAATTATTTGATCATAAATTCTATGTCTCATAAATATCGCTTTAAAAGTCAATATTCTAGGTCAATGGACTCTCAATTTTCGATGGTAGCCGGACCAAGCATGCCCAGTTATATTATATTGACCAATTAAATATTAGATATTATAATACTTTAAGTATAATTTATTGTGTTACGAGCAAATAAATATATTCATATTCAAGAGAGCAAAATAAACAAATCGAATATTAGTAGATATTTATTTAAACAAAATCAAGTCAGTGCCACATTTTTATGGTAATAGCTTTTGTCTGACTCTTATAAGATTCAAGCATTTTTAGGATAACATATATATTATAACAGCTGTTGTCTAACAGCTTTCTACCTGCTCAGAAAGCTGCTTTTCATTCGGGTTGATATAACGTTATACGGTGCCATGATACTTTTAAATTATTTCGTCTCTAAAATACATTTTTTATGGGGTAAGATTTCAATCTCGTGTCGAAGGAATATATAAATTCAACTTTACGCATTCTTACACTTAATGCAGTCGTCTTTATGTTAAAACAAATTAGGGAATATTAAATTTAGGAAATTCCTGTCATTTAAAAAAAATAATTCCTAGAAATTAGGCCGACCGAATGTATCTTGCATAGTCGGAGAGAGGCGTACAAACAACATCCAGTGGCGTGCCCGAACGGCTCACCGCCAACATGCAGTTTAACTTGTTCTGGTTATCCAATTTCACTTTTTTAAATCATTTTTTATTAAATAATAAGATTTTCCTATTTTGATTGATCGTTAAATTCAAGCCTGCTGGCAAGTCCTTCAAGCACGCCCCTGAATTGGAGAGTAAGTGTCAAAAATACATAGCCCAGGGGCGTGCCCGACTTTCATGTCACCAACGTAGAATTCCATGTTCTCTTAAAAAAATGTATACATATAGTGTGTGTTGAATGTATTGGATTATCTGAAACTCCCAGGGAAGAAAGAACGGTTATATAGGAAATGTTTTAGACAATTCTAATAGTAATTTAATTCTGATAGTAATTTTAATGGTTTTATTATTATTGGTATATTTTTGCTACATGCTCTAATAATTAATATATTTTTTTTTACTAAATAATGAGTTATGCTAATACACATTCAGCTTCCTATATAAACAGAAAATTATGCACAACGCTGGTGGCGAGCCTTTCGGGCACGCTACTGGGCTAAGGAATGGCCGCAAAATCATTGCCCAGTGGCAGGCGAAATTTGCTCGTTCCTAACTTACAGTTCAACTTTCTATTAAAATTTTACAGAATGCGTTCCAAATTGGTATTTAATATATTAGAATCCTTAAAATTATTAGACATAGAAGAAGGGTAGAGTTGTAGACAATTGTAATAATAATTTAATTCTACTAATAATATTGATGACATTATTATTATTATTATTATATTCAGTTTTTTTTGTTTAATGTTCTAATCACTTTTTTTATTGAATAATGAGGTATGCTAATCTTCTGACATTCAGCTTGCACGATATAAACATAAAATTAATCACAACGCTGGAGGCGAGCCCTTCCGATACGCTACTGGGCTAGAGAATGACAGTCGCAAAATCATTGTTCAGTGGCAGGCCAAATTTGCTCGTTCCTAACTTATAATTCAACTTGCGTTCCAAATTGGTGTTTTTATATTAGAATTTCTAAAAAATATCAAATATAAATAGAAGAACGGTTATATGGCAAGTGTTTTAGACAATCGTAATAAGAATTTAATTCTATTAATTATTTTAATTGATATTTGTATTAGTTGGCCAAATTTGCTCGTTCCTAACTGCAGTTCAACTTTATTCTTTTAAAATTTCAGATAATACCTTCCAAAATGGTGCTTAATATATTAGAATCTCTGAAACTATAAGTGATAGAGGAACACTTATATGGGAAATGTTTTTGAATATTCTAATAATAGTTTAATTCTACTACTTAGTAATTTTAATGGCTTTTTTTATTTTTACTATATTCGGTTTTTTTTTTGTTGTGTGATATCTAAAAAATTGCTCTGTTTAAAACAGTTAAAATTCAATATAAGATGCTCACAAGTCGATGATGGTTCCAGAAATCCGAAGCGTTGGCGTTGTACTAAAATATGACTAGATATATGAAAAAGGTCTCGAGAAATGGTTAGATGCAATTTAAAAATTCTTTTGAAAAACGGTAAAAAACAAGAGCTATCCTAAAATACAACGTTTCAGTTTTTCCTTTCCAAAATATCCTAAACAGGTTCGCAAGCGCCATTCGATTAGTCTGATAATGGCTTAAAACTTTCCCTTTTTAACCGGTCTTCGATTTCCTATAGTTTCCAAGATCCCAGTATATTTACCATCAATTTAGGCTTCTGGCAATGAAAAGCTTTGCTTAAAATAATTTAAAAGAAAATTAATAATCCCAGCGCAGCTCTATCCGTACGCTAGTAAAACGAAACCGTGCCTCATAACCTGCTAACCGAAACCAATGAACCTGTTAATAGTTTTGCAGATGACAGTACCCTTGTCTCCCAATTTAGAACAGAAAAACCTTTACCAGCGACTAAGACTTATCACCAGAGACAGGAGCAGATTACAACAATTAATCAAGATCTGGAGAAACTTCGAACTTCGAACAACAGAAATTTGGCCCAGTTCAATGCAGTAAAAACCCAAGCAGCCACGTTTAACAAGAACACCCTGACATCATTATGGCAGGTTCGATCATTCCTTCATCCTCGTCAATCGGACTGCCCAACAGCAATATGTCCTGGCGTGACCACGTTGCTAACATCACAAAATGAGTCTCGCAAAACCTTGGTGCGCTATTTCGCAACAAAAAATTGTACTGGAACCTTTGGAACCTCTATTCCATGCGACTATCCCAAGTCCGGCAGATAAAAATCCTTCAAAGAAGAAATTAGGTCCCTTGTAACTAATTCAGCAAAAATTCATAGAAGTAATGATAAGGTATACAAGAACCCATTTTAGTGGTCTTGGCTCAAAATTCCATAAAGATGGTCTGAAATTTTCCAGATACGGAGCTATCGACCACTCCTACCGAATGACCGGTGAAAAGTGACATGGACGTAGCCCATCCACTTCGACCTAGAGTTTGTTCTTTCAAAAAAAAAACTTCAGAAGCGTACTAAACTCACTAGTACTAAACCCGCACTATGTAGCGTAAAATTTTGCACATTTAAATACGTATTTCGAGACCAAATAAGAAAAGAAGCAATATATTTCTCATCAGAGAAAATCTAATTATCAAGCAATAAATCGTAATTACCCAACTAGATCAAATATTAATATAAACTTCAATACCCAAAGACCAAATAACTCTTCATATTTAAGATTTATTGATTATACGGGCATCAAAATCTATAACTTTCTCCCACTGGAAATTAAAAATATAAATAATTTAAACATCTTTAAGAAGAAAGTTAGGGAATGTATATTAGAAAATATAGTGGCATTCAAAAGCGTGCGAGATTAGTGGAGGAGAGAGCGATGAAGGGAGACCAATGTTTTATAGGATTTTACATACTTTGTTTTTAGTTTATTACCAATAAGTGACTGTGTATGTGTTAGATATGTATGTATAAATTAGTTATATATTTTTAGGCTTAAGCATGTGTTTTTACTTTTTACTTTTTTATCCTAAAAGTTTGTAATTTTAATTTTAAGTTGAACTCGTACAAATAATGTTTTGATTTTCAAAATACCATTCTATTATTTATTACACAGAGAAGCTCTGTAGAGCTTTTGTGCTTTATTTTTATGAATTGATTTGTAAATTTAAAAATTTTTAATAAAGAGCTATTGTATTGTATTGTATTGTATTGTATTGTATTGTATTGTATTGTATTGTATATGATCATACGCCAACTGGCTAAAGTATATTCGAACCATAACATCACTGCGCCATCTATTATAACTGTTAAATATAGTAAATTTTTCGCCTGATACCTGCTTTAATGTTTTCGACAAGAAACAGTGATCCTTGCGGCATCCGTAGGATGGAATGACGCCGCCGTTGTCCAAACTAACAAACCAAATTTAAGTTAATTTTAAATATATTAAATTTAAAATTTTACACCGCAGCAGCTGCTCTTGGTCCACAAGGCGCAAACAAAACCTGGTTAGAATATTGCTCACACATCGGGAGTGCCGCACTTAAGCACACCTTAAAGCTGCTGGATTCCATTCAGAAGAGAGCGGTGCTTTTCGTCTGCGACCCGAAATTGACCCGGGATCTGGATAGTCTGGAACACTGCAGACATGTGGCTGAGATATCCCTGTTTTACAGCAACGCCTGTCAGACAGTCACGACCGACGCGAGGGCAAAAGCGCATCCATTCATCGTACAACTGGAAATATCTAGAACATCGCTTTACAAGGACCCCTTTGTCTGGCATACCGTGAAACTAAGTCCCAGAAGATCTGTTTCCCACGCATTACAATTCAAGAACCGTGTCAATCAACACTTTCGCTTCGCACACACACCGCTCCTTGAGTGCCATAGGCTTTCCCTTTAGTGTGGGTGCTCCTGGCATAAGAAAATGAAAAGAGGCACAAAAGCGTCGCACAGTGGCGTGCCTAGAGCGCTCGCCACCAATGTACAACTTAATCTTCCCAACAGAAACTTTTATGAATATTTACTATGGAAATGATATTGGGAGCAAATAGTTTCACGCACAGTTTTCTCGTCATTGTAACGTAATAAATATATCATACTAATTCTAATTCTTTGTGCTACTATCGATGATGTTATGCAAAAATATAGTCTTCCCTGCTACATTATTGGAGACTTTAAGTTGCCAAGATGTGTGTGGTCAACAGGATCTTTGTTCAGTGCCTACATTGTCTCCGAATGCAACTGCTAGTGATGCCGAGGTAAACACTCTATTTTTTGAACTTTGTGCATTTCATAATCTCTTTCAAAAGAACGAAGTAATGAATGTAAGAGGTGGTTTGCTTGACCTGGTTGTCTCAACCCACTTGGACACTATGGTCTCTATTGCTGATGAACCCATGGTTCCAATGGATTTGTACCATCCACCTTTGTGTATACGTTCTGCGACTACAATAAACCACAGTCACTCCAGTGGACCCTAGTCTAATGAATTTTATTATGATTACAAGGCTGGTGATATGACTCTCCTGAATGGCCTTCTCGGGCAGATTAACTGGGATAAACTATTATCAAATCATGATCCTAATGATATGGTAAACATTTTTCATATGGTATTCTTTTTCATCCATGTAATTGTCCCTAAGAAAAAAGTCTCCCAGAGAAGATTTCCGAGATGGTTTTCGGTAGAGTTGAGGCAATTAACAATAGATTAAAAAATTGCCCATAAGGTTTTCAAGACCACTGGTACAAGGGACAGCTATATTAATTTCTCCAGAATTCGATCCGAGTGCAAAGTGGTTTCTAATCAATGCTATCGGGATTATGGGTGATGTAGTGCGAATGGTCTCTGATTGATAATCAATACCGAGCGCAAATCTAATGGACTTCCTTTGGCTATGTTCCTCCGGGATAATCATTGCCAACTGGGACCAGAATTGCCTGACCTTTTTGCAGAATACTTTGAATCTGTTTATGCTGTCAATCAGTGTAATTTACCGGATGAAGCTCCATCCTTAAGCCATATAAATATTTCTAACCAGTCCATTCCTATTTGCCTTATCTACGAGGAGCTCTTTAAATTGAACATAAGCAAGGGTCCCGGTCCAGATGGTATTCCACCGATTGTTTTCAATTTTTGCAGCTTTGTACTTTCTCGACCATTACACATGATTTTTAACCGGTCTCTTGCTACGGGTATGTTTCCTGACCCCTGGAAAATCAGCTACATAACTCGAATTCATAAATCAGGTAATCATGCTAATGTATCTAATTACAGGCCCATATGCACTCTTAGTATCGTTTCTAAGCTTTTTTAGAAAATTGTTACTGCTCATTTGAGTGCTTTGCTGGGTGGTATTATAATTGACGAGCAATTTGGATTTGTACGTAATAGATCTACTGATCTTAATCTACTTACCTATGTCGACTACTTGTCGAGTGTTTTGGACGGGGGTGGGGAGATTCATGCCATCTATACTGACTTTTCCAAGGCATTCGACAGGATTAATCATCCTGCTCTGCTCGGGAAGCTGAGAATGGTTGGGGTCCAGGGGATAATGCTTGACTGGTTATCTAGTTATCTTTCTGTCAGAACCCAGGTTGTAAGAGTGAATGGATTTAAGTCGAGGCAAATTAAGAATGTCTCAGGTGTTCCTCAGGGATCCCATTTGGGACCACTGTTATTCATCATATTTATTAATGACATTGCCCACTGTTTTAAGTTCTCCAAGTTTTTATTTTTTGCAGATAATCTGAAGTTCTACATTTCCGTTTCATCTGTGTATGACTGCGTGACATTACAGTCTGACCTCTCTCATTTGGAGTCTTGGTGCAGGGACAATGCATTGGCCCTTAATGCATCAAAGTGTTACCACATCAGCTTCTCCCGTAGGCGAAATACAATCAGTTATGACTATAGAATCAGCAACTCTGTCCTGTCCCGGGTTTCAGAGATCCGTGATCTTGGGTTCATCTTTCTCTCAGCATGTTGATTTAATTGTATCCAGGGCTTTATCTATCGGTTTTCTGAAATGACAGAAGATTTTAACAGCACATCTTCCCTACGAATATTATATTGTGGCCTTGTCAGGCCAATTCTGGAATACGGCTCATCTGTATGGAATCCTTGGTACACTTGCTACATTCACAGAATAAAGCAAGTTCAGAGACGGTTCTTGAGATATTTGGCATTTAAAGCTGGTATTTCCCCTATAGATGACTATCACTATGATTATCAACTGATTCAGACAAGGTTTGCCCTCCTTTCACTGTCCACTTGAAAAGAAATTACAGAAATTAAAATTTTCTATAAACTAGATAATTGCATAGTTGACTGTTCTTTCTTAACCTCTTCGATTGGCTTCTCAATTCCTGCAAGAAATACTCGTTTCAAATCCTTGTTTCAGCAGCCATTCAAGAGGACTAATATTGGCTCCAGATCGTTCTTGTGTAGAGCGGCTTGTACTGCCAACTCTCTTCCTGACGATTTTGACTTATCTAACATGTCATACAGTGGTTTTGTCAACCTATTGCAGCATTATAAGATTAGCCAGTAGTTTTGTTGGACTGCCATTTTTAATTTAATTTAATTTGTTTTTCTTTTTATAACTTATTGCTATTGCATTTGTATTTTGGAATAATTCTAAATGTTCATAAATTTCAAAACTTTCTAACTTTTATTTTACATATAGTAAGTTACATTGGGATACTGTTCCCTACATTGTGTTGATATAGTATATAATATTGTTGACTTTAATTTTAATTTTATTGTGATGTTTTATGATTTGTTTTGTATGTTTTAATTATGTTTTATTTTTGTACTAACATTGGGTTAGGCCCGTTGATAAATAAATAAATAAATTACGTTTGTTAAAAAAAATCCCTCAAATCCTCCCGGTCTTGTCTTATGATGGTCAAGACTATTAGATATCATTTGACATTGATTCTCTGTCTCAAACGTGGTCTTCTCCCAGTTAGATTTTCACTCCACATTAGCTTAATGTATCGATTCTTTGAAAATCTTCTATGTGAGTCCTTAACATTTGAAACAATGTTCTCTCTCTTGCGTGAGCTAGCTCTATATTTCGTCTCCTTATGGCGGAAATTAAAGCCCTAGGAAGACGTGCGCAGTTTAACCTAGTCAGAAACTATCTTCTCAGACAGTCAACAGCCCCCCAAACGGGGGGGGGGGGGGGGGGTCAATGCAAATATTTAATACCTTATAACCTTCTCCAGAAGTGTGCAAAATTTGAAAGCGCTGAGCTCAACAAGAATCAGCTCCAGAATGGTATGGGAATGCCTAGATAGGTTAAAAGAACTAGGCAAGAATGATGATTTATCCGTTTAATGAATATCAGGACACGCTGGGATAGCAGGGAACAAAAAAGGAGACCAATTGTTAAAAGTAGGAGCACAATCTCTGCTTTTAGGACAGGAACCTTTCTGTGGCATAGGGACACACACCTATAAGGAAGAATTCAGGAAAGAAGAGCGAACGAAATGGATCAGTCTATGGAAACGACTTCCAGGGTTAAGGCAATCAAAGATGTTTCTAGGGCCCCCTCAGCCAGGAAGATCAAACACCTTATAACACTGAGTAAGAAGAGTCTTCGCATTCTCACGGGCTTTCTTACGTGCCACTGACGGTTGAGAAGGCACTTGGAGGGAATAAAAATTCACAACGAGGACAGTTACCGGTTCTGTGAGGAGGGGGAGGAAACCCCGAATCACCTTCTCACGGGCAGTGAGACGGTCGCGAATAGGCGAATGGCCTGCTTCGGATGTGCATCGTCGAACAAGAGGAACTTCCATCCATAGAACCATCCAGACTATTTGCCTGTATCAAAGCACTGAAGCTGGATGAGGTACTCTGATTGAGAATCACATAAACGGAAGCAACCTGGAAGGGGGACACAATAGATCTGTACAGGTTGCAAAGGACACAGACACACATCGCTAGATCAATCATTCATTCAATCATTTGTCTTCTTCTGTATTGCATCCTACATGGCCGAATATTTTTCCACTAATCGAGTTGATTAATTTTACTTTCATTCTGCCTCATAATTCCCTAACGCTCGCGTACATGAAACATTATTAGCTTGAAAATTATTATCTCTACGAGGTTTGTTATCAGAAGTTATCACTGCTTTTTAAAAAATTGCGATATCTATCTAAGCACGTGCTTTTTAATTATTTCCATTATTGACAAGCTCATTGTAGTGATTTTATTATCAACTAATACACACATATATTACATCAATATCAAATTTTGTAATGCTATCCAGGAAAATTATGGCTTATGTTACACCATTTCTATAACAAAAAAATCGTAATCCCTTATAGAAACCTTTTCACCCTTAGCCATCGATACACATCTTCGATAAGTTAATAGTCGAGGAAGTTGAGAAATCAGGTCAAGGTATTTCAATAACTTTGCTCCAGAATGAACTATTTTTTCCACAAATGTATGGTAATATTAAATCCACTTTCAATCGCATGATAAGAAAAACCAACAGAGCTATTTTGAAATGGTGCCAAGTCACACAATGATTTGAAATAAAATAGATAATAGGTCATTTTGGGTGGTTCTAGCACCGAAGAAGTCATGAAGATGATAAAAATGCTCGAATTTGTGGCAAGTAATTTTAAAATATAGGAAACAGAAAAAATGCTAAGTATACTATTTCATAATATTAATTTCGCATTGTTGAAGTTTTCACTTCTGCCGTATGGCCTTGAGCACATACCGGTTTTTATGTATTTCTAAAACTAATAATACAACATTTGCGAGCCCCCATGTTTTATGATATATGATAGTACATGTATAAGACGTGATCGTTGAAGTTCAAGCCTTTGCCACTGGAGCGCACGATCGTTCATCGCCTCTCCACTCAGCTGCTGCACATAGCGAATAGCGTGTTTCTTTGATATAACCTGTACGTGCTAATTGTAGTTGTGTCCTTTTTGATTTGCATAAATGCAAATGGGATAAAAATACACTAGTATTTAAATTCAAATATCTCGAATACCAATTGCGATACCATGATTATTGAACTGTGACTTTTAAACCTAAAAGTGGTGCGTCTTTACTAATTTAAGCTCAAAGGTGAAAAATGTTAAAGAAAATTTGAATTTACAATTGTGTACTTAACGTTCTCTAGATAAAATCGTATGGTTTACATTCAAAAACGTAAGTGATTCATGTCCGCATAACCGTTTCTAAATTATGGCTAGTTTTAATTTGTCTTTCTAATTTATTGTAATGTGTCGATTATAAATAAATAGAAAAGTTAACTGATGATGTTCAAATAGGCAAATTCAAGCCTGGAGATTTGACTGGTCACCTGCACACCTTTGAAGAAATAAAACTGGAAAATGCCAGTAAACCAAGTGACCAAATGACGGTCATGTTGGACGTAGATGTCCCATTCGCAGCGGTTATTGATGACCGCCAATCATGGGAGAGTAACAAACTACCTCAGGTTGACAACGCATCGCTGTGGTACACAGATAGTTCAAAACTAGTGAAAGGAGCAGGATTGGGTATTTCAAGTGCAAACTGTAAGCTTCCCAAACCGCTAGGCAAATATATGACCATCTTCCAAGCGGAAGTGATTCCATAAATATATGTGCAGAAGAGTGCCTCACACAAGGACTTTACAGAAAGCACTTCTACATATTCTCAGACAGCCCGGCGGCTCTAAAACCTCTAAAAGCTTTTAAGTGCGTGTCAAAGCTAGTCTGGGAATGTAAGCAAACCCTAAAACAATTAACAACACGCAACCAGGTAACTTTAATGTGAGTTCCTGGCCATAGAGGCATAGAGAGCAAAGAAAAAGCAGACTGCCTTGCAAAAGAAGGAGCTGGAACACCATATTATGATCCAGAGCCCTACTGTGGCCTTATGAAGAGCCACATCGCCGAAAAACTAAACAAATGGAAAAATACCAACTGTCGTCCTACTGGAGAAACACTCCAGGACTAAGACAAGCGAAAAAGTTTATCACCATCTCTGCGAAAAGAGCAGAACAGCTCTTAGACATGAACGGAGCGGATATTAGAACTGTCGCTGGACTACTCACTGGACACTGCCCGGTAAAATACCACCTAAAGGCAATAAAAGGCAAGGCAACTGAAACCGCAGAACATCTACTCTGCCAATATCCAACCCAACTCTGCGAAAGTACCTTGAAATAGTGCAGCTATCACCTCAAGCAGTAAGTCAACTACCTCCCAAGAAAATAGCTTCGTTAGGAAGAAACCTACGTCTCTTGGACACAAATTAAGCTGTAGAGTCATGCACAAAATATCTGTAAAGGTAGCAGTGCCGGGTGGCTGAAACTAGCCGAAACGACTCGCTAGCAATCTACAATCTATCTGCAATCTAACTGATGCAAAAAACAAGCGAAATTTTACCCAATATCCAATATTTCCCCAATTTATATACTATTTCTCATCATTTTTAAGAGCTCCATACACCTTGGATTATATTATTTAATAGTTCAGTGATCCTATTATAGTAAACCTGTAATTATGAATTACTATGGAAATGATTGACTCATCAAAGGTTTCCATAGAATTTAAGTTCTTCCTCCTAAAGTTACTAGGATATTAATAATTCCGAGATTAATAATAAAAAAAATGGATTTAGTCCGTTTCGCTCTGCTTATGCTTGCCACATTTTCAAAGTATCGTTACGATGCTAAAACAACAATGATGTATTAGTAATGTCGTCTAATTTAAGCCAGAACAAATTATTTTATTTAATATTACGTTACCACATTAAATCGCCGGAAGAGCTTAATAATCTAACTGTACACAACGAAACTATTTTAAAAATAGATGGTATCACAAATTAAAATTATTACTTTTCGACGGTGAATTAGTCAGACTCGGATTAAGGGGGTGACGATAGGGCTGTATATAATGAAGAGGAACCCTTTGCATCTTAAAGTATTACAACCTGGATTCGATTTATATTAAAATCCCATTAAACCCACATAATAGATAATTATTATCTGCAATCTTCATATACTAGCCCGACCCTGAACATTCTATTTGCACTTCCACGGCATAAAACAACGTGCTGGCTGGCTTTAACATTTATTATTTGGTTGTTTGGAACTTCTGACACGAAGAAATTTGCATTTATCAATTTCAGATACTAATCACTTTTACATAAATATTTATAAGTTGCAAGTTAATGATATTCCTTTTTGAATAATTGCTTTCTAATGAATCGACTTTATTTTTTTTATGGATGGTTTGGTGTCAGTAATTAATGAGATAAAACTGGCACAAGTAAGATACCCGTAAATGCCAAGGAATTAAATATGCGGTCTCTATTAATTGGTTGGGATTTAGTTTAGTAACTATAAATAATGTTATGAGCCCGTTTGAAGGAATGCAACGATGGATATAGCGGTAAAATGATTGGAAGCCCAAAAATTCGGCAAATGCGGATGGTATTTATCTCCCATTAACACTATAAAGTTACATGTGAAATGGAAATAAGTACAAGTTTGTAGTCACTGTAGCCAATACATTTTCAATTAGGACTTGGAGAGGAGGGGCACTTATTTAGTTAATAATGGAAGACTTTCTTAAAGCTGATTTTTTCGAAAAGTTAGTTTTCCTTTCTCAAAGTAAAAATTTTAAATATATGCTACAAAGTCAAAAAAATAAGTTAAAAAGTAATAATTCCTGAATAAGGCTATTTAAGGCCACAAAAACAAGTGTACTTACATATCTTATTGGGCTTACTTCTCGAGTAAATTCAACAGTTTATTTTTATTAATTATAAGAAATAAGAAATACAAAACAATTTATTATGATCTTGGGCTTGTTTCAAGCTCCTTAATTTCTCGCTTTTAATAATATTTATTTCATATTTTATCCCTTCCTCTAATTCTCTCTTAATCAAAGAATGCAAATGTATAAGAAATCGGTAATAAAATAGTTTCTCGTTTCTGAACAAATTCTAGGTACAAGCATATTAGAAATTAATTCATCTAAAAGGAAATACAAAAGTTGCATTCCTTATTACAAAAAAAAAACCATTTTTTTTTTCGTTATTTAGGTGAAAAATCAATAGAAATTTTTGTCACAAACTGAGCGTTTTTGAACTGGAGCTAAATATATGTTCTAAATAGTATTATTTAGAGGCAACTGGTATTAAGAGGCATTTTGTAAATAAAATAAAATAATTAGTCTAATATATTCTAATAGTTCTATTATAAACAATGTCGTCAATGTTCGGCTACTTATACTTTATCTTATTTTGTCATTATTTTTATGTGTGTATTTGCTATTCTTAATAAGTTCTTTCGACTTTATTATACATAATTTTTTTTTTAAATACAAGAAAGTCAGAAATAAACTGACTATGTGCTATCCATATCAGCTGTCAGAATTTCCCATAAATTATAGACACCAAAGCATACGTCGCGTCGTCCTTAAACAGTTAAATTATAATAGTCATAAAAACATATTCGGAATATAGTCTTCATAACCATTAAGAGTTGCCTAATCCCCGTAATAGTAAAAATCTCATCAAAACCCCAAAAATAACATTTACTTTTGGTTGATCTCTACGTACTGCGGCACAGGCTTTAGTTGGGTCAACCAAAAGAAAATGTAATTCTTGAAATATTGCTGTGTCAAATTATGGAATGTTTATTCCTAAGTTAAAAATAGTGATTTAGAGGTGAGTACTCTGCAATTTGGTATATAAAAATTGATTGGTGCAATGTTTTTAGTAGTTCTGTTATAGACAGTGTTTTCAATGTTCAGCAGCTCTGGAAACCCTATTTGACCTCCTTCCGCTGCCCATATGCATAGAAAACTAGGCCTGGGCCAGTGCGCATAGAGTCGCTCAGACATAAAAACTGAAGTCAGGAATCCTGACTGGTCACCTTAAAATTCTGAAAGGCATCCAGATAGAGGTGATGAAGAAACCAATCGATACAATGGAAACAAAACTCCATTTTGATCGCTAATTTGAAGTGGTAATCGAAGACCGCAATTCTACGAGGGAAAGACTAAAATAACTAGAGAGGGGAGCACTTATCTTATAGATAAAAGAAGGAGTGGGATCCAGAGTTTACGGACCTAGGTATCGAAACTTTGCACCTTTAGGAAACACTCCCTCCATCTTCCAAGCAGAACTAAATGCTGTCAATGTAGCCATCTCTGAATGTGCCAAAAAGGACCTAAGAGGTTCAAAGATCTATATCCTATCAGATAGTCAAGCAACCTTAAAAGCGCCGGCATCTCGCAGAATCAACTCACGGCAAGTGTGGGATTGCGGATTACTGCAGATTAACTGGCAAACAGAAACAGACTTACCCTAAGAATCAGGGTACGAGGCTGTGGAAGGCCACCAATCCGCTGACCAGCTCGCACAGAATGGTGCACAGACTGCCTTTTGTGGGCCTGAACCATTCTGTGGCATCACTAGAGGGCACGTAATGAATGAACTCAGAAATTGGGAAAAAAGGCGGAAAGAGACACATTGGGCCAATGCAGCTGGGCGGAGACAGGACAAAAGACTGATCTCTCACTCGCCTAACTTCACAAAAAAGCTTCTCATGCTACAGAAAAAATGAGATAACACTGATCGTAGACCTTCTCACTAGACGTGGCCCCTGAAGGTACCACCTCAAGAAAATGGGGAAAACCACTGACGAACAATGCAGATTCTGCCACGTCAGAGCATCTACTCTACGAATGTCAGGCACTGGCTCGCCAAAGGTTGAGGCATCTCGAAAATGCCCTTGTGGCACCTGGAGATCTACAAAACTCAACCTACTAAACATTCTGAGGTTCTCGAAAGAAATAGGAATTTTCGTGTAACATAGAAGGGTATACAGAAAAGATCAATGTTGGTCGATGTGCTGAAGGGCACGACCCCTCTACCATACATATCATACCATACCATACTGAATAGACCTTTTTGAACGATATGATGCACTATATTTATTATTTTCTTAAATGCAAGATAGTTGTAAATGAACCGACGAATTAACCTATGTGCTACCTTTATCAGCTAGCAAACTTTTTTATGAAATATTGAAATCAAAGCATATGTCGTCCTTAAACGGTTAACCTACAATATTCATAAATGCATATTCAGAATATATTCTTCATAAACATTACGAATTGTGTAGCACCGGTAATAGTAAGAATCTCATCAAGGCCCCAAGAATAACATTTACTTTTGGCTGATCTATATGCATTACATCGCAGGCTTTAGTTGGGTCAAGTAAAAGTAAATGTAATTCTTGAAATATTGCTGTTTCAAACTATTCCTAAGTTAAAAATAGTGATTTTTCCTTCAGAGACATTAGGAACTGCCCAACCTAAGTAACAGTGAAAATAACAAAATAATTACACTAATCTTTGCTTGATTTATATTCAGAGTGGGCAAATAGAAACTTTCCACCAGTTTTCGGAATTAAAATCAAAATCTGGGAAAACGCACGAACCCTTCAATTTTTGATTCAAGGGGAAACTATTTTTCAGCTTTTTTTGTCCCCCTAGCTTTCACCCCTCTAGCTGGGGGAAAGACAACCCCCGAAATTTTAATAGGGGAGAGTGGTCGTATCATACCTCTTTTTAAAGGTCTCATCGAGTTCTTTATGACCCTATAACTTGACGTCATTATTGTCAACCAGAACGAAATGACAGATTGTCAAGAATTGCTAGGAATTTTAAGGTCTGGATACAAATTAGATTTTGTATTTTTGTTTATATATTTTTTTCCATTTACATGGAGTACTACTCAATGGCGTCCTGCAATTCGGTCAGATGGAGCCCTTAAACAAATAGCAGCCAAATGGAGACCCACAGCAAAAATTCTGAACTCAGTAGGGGTTAGCGGAAGACCATTGGTTGGAATCCAGGACCGAACCAAGCCATAGGCAGGACCAAGACCAAGTTCCTTGAAATATAAGTCTAATTATGTAAGGAGCGATATGACTATTCGAACATTGAGGAGCACTCGTTAATAATTAGGGAGGCTCTCTTCTTTTTATACTCATTAGAAATGGGTTTTTGAATTTTTAAAAAGAGCTTTTGAGAAATCGGTAAAACAACTTTTTTCATTGAAGATATTTTCCGTTTTATCTTCATTGCCGATGAGGTTTCAACTTTTTAGCCTAAATGATGTTTTCAGCATTGGGGGCCAATGATTGTAGAGTGGGGGAATGTGTTAACTAAAAGATTCTAGTATAAAAATAGAGCACTCAGTCTAATGTTTGAACCTGATACTTGATCTTGAAAGATTAATATTATGCTTATTATCTAAATATGTTTTAAAAATATTCAGTGAACATTCAACAAATTTTAGTATTAAAGAACGTGCAAACCGAGTGAACGACAACTTGGTTCAGTTCGTAGTATCTTTACGGCAAACGCTTACTGGCAACAGGTTCATCCCGTCGTTCATCCAGAGCTATTTTGTACCTTTTACCTCCATAAACTATTCTTGACAATCTATCATTTCGTACTGAATCAAAATAATGACGTCAAATTATAGGGTCATA
>MU183650.1:157116-176019 GCA_016904865.1 Pissodes strobi | reverse complement strand
ATATGTTAATTCCTTTTTCTATGGTGTCTTTCAAGCAAAGTATTCAATCTTCTCTTTCTTAGATTCTTCAATAATAATTTAACTTGCCTTATCCTATTAGGCCTCGATTTTTTCAGCATATCCTCCTGAGTCTCCTGTTGACTCCATCTTGCGGACATCTCAGTACTGGGACTGTCCTTGTAGCAATTAATTCACCGAGGACTTCCAAGATTATTGTGTCTAAGCTGTTAACATCCTTTAAAATATTTTGTGATATCATGAAACCAATCAAAGCTATACCAGTCCTATCAACCATACTTTACAAAAGCTGCAAAGATTGATTTTATACATACACCATACACCTAGTTTGCGATAACCTCACATAGTTTGCATGTTTACAAAATTTTGTCTGCTAAATTTTGCAATTATTTCTTGTATTTCACTCATTATTATTTATTCTATTGCATGTCCCGGATAGCTTTGGATGTGCTACCCATAATCCATTTAAAATTTTTCTGAAATGTATTAGGATTGCTGAGATTTGACCAGATTTAAATTCGAGGTTGATTCTGTCCATTTTGTAAACAATAACCAATTGTATTAAATGCGAAAGCGTCCTGGGTGATCTGAAGGATGCAATTCCGTGTGTTTCCTGCAACCGTAAGCTGCACCGTGCCTGCTCTGGCCTTACCGCATCGCAAGTTCGCGTAATGGATCTACGAAATGGCCGTCAGTTGAAGTTTTTTTGTCAGGATTGTCTTGATGGCCTGGCAGCTGTTCCAAAAATGCGCAAGCATTTGAGTGACATGCAGACTCAATTAAATGATGTGATAAAATCATTGGACTCTTTACAGAAATCTTATGCAAGACCACAGGCAGATATATCTACATCTAGCAGACTAGAAGAGGCCTCACTGATCAATGAAATAAATGAGAGACAGCAACGGGCTTGTAACCAAATGATTTTTTACTTAGATAAGTCTGGTGAGGACATGCAGCGGGTCTTCAGTCTTATCGAGGAGATTGGTGCGGATTCTGTCCATGTTAAACAGGTGTCTAGAGTTGGAAAGCCTAATAAAGACGGCCACCGGGCACTAAAGGTGGTTTTAGCTGGTCAGGATGAGGTTAGGTGTGTCCTAAAATGTAAGCAGAAGCTTGACAGATCACTTGGGATTTACATTGAAGGCATTCTCACCAGTGATCAAAGGGAATATCTGAGCTCGCTTAGAGCCCAACTAAGAGACCGGACAGCCAATGGGGAACCTGACTTAATAATTTCCTATGTGCGCGGAGTTCCCCTTATTTCTACTAAAGAAGCAAAAATCTAACTTCTTCCAGCCAACATTGTGCCCCTCAATCGATTCGTGATACCTACTTAACTATTTATTATCAAAATGTGGGAGGTTTACGAAACAAACTGAGTGTGCTGCAGCGTGCTGTACCTGTTTCTACCTCTGATGTAATTGTCCTCACAGAAACGTGGCTGGACAAGGACTTTCACAATGCTAAACTCGGTTTTAATAACCATAAAGTTTACCAGGTGTTTCACTATAAATGGAACTCCCCTTTAACTTTCTCAATTGGCGTTTTAGAAAAAAAATAAAGGGTATAATGTGAAGTTTTTTGTGGCAAAGCACAGTTGTATACAGGATGTTCCACAAAGGTGGGATTAAGCAAAGTTATATTTTTTGAAATTCTGAATTTGTTTTTGACACGGAGCTCTCTTTGCTTGATGATGTCAGGGGTTTCTGGAATTTCATCAATGCAAAGAAAAAGGATCCCGGGCTACCTAGGGAGATGTTCTTGAATGAGGAAAACTCAAGCTCAGGTCCTGATGTGGCAAATCTTTTTGCCTCTTACTTTTCCGGTATGTTCTCAACCAAATCTAATCCTAATTTTGCTTTGGAACAGGACCACCTTAACAACTTAACCCTTAATAATTTTCACATTCCCATTTCAAGCATAAACAATAAACTCTCCACACTTGATATTAATAAAGGTCCAGGCCCAGATGGAATCCCCCCGAGGCTCCTCAAAGAGTGTAGTTTTGTACTGGCCAGACCATTGTATGTCATTTTTAACAAATCCCTTGAGACCGGAATCTTTCCTGATCATTGGAAGTTGAGCTATGTTATTCCAATTCATAAGTCTGGTAACAAATCGAACATTCAGAACTACAGACCCATATCAATTCTTAGTTATATACCAAAGCTTTTTGAATGCCTCATGACTGACTGTCTGACCTTTCAGTTGAGCTGGATCATTGGTGTTGAGCAGTACGGCTTCACCAGAAAAAGGTCAACGGAGTTGAATTTGGTCTCATTTGTGGAGTTCCTGTCGAGTGCCCTGGAGAGTGGGAGTCAGGTCGATGCAATATACACCGACTTCTCCAAAGCTTTCGACAGAGTCAATCAGCATGTCCTGGTGGTTAAGTTGCAGGCTGTTGGAGTGGGTGGGTGCCTTCTGGCCTGACTTTCCTCTTATCTCCATGGCAGGTCTTTCTGTGTTCGCGTGTCAAACTTTCTATCTAAGGTGATGGACATTACATCGGGGGTGCCACAGGGGTCTCATTTAGGACCTCTACTATTTATTATCTTTATAAACGACATTATTAGACGCTTTCCACCTGGGTCCAGTCTTTTGTTCGCTGATGACCTAAAAATCTTTGCCAGAATAACCTCAGTAACTGACGCATTTCAACTGCAGAGGCTGATTGACCTGCTTGGTGAATGGTGTGTTTCTAATTGTATGGATCTGAATGTTCAGAAATGTCAAGTCATGAAATTCTACTGCTCCAGAGACCCTATTATTTTGAACTATGAACTTCAAAATGAGGTACTTCCTGTTGTTGATACAGTTCGTGACTTGGGTGTTACTTTGGACACCAGTCTGTCCTTCACTCCCCATATTAATAATATTTGTGATAGTGCCCTACGGATGTTGGGTTTCATCAAACGTGCTACCTCTGAATTCACTAATTCCAACTCCTTAAAAATACTTTATTGTTCGTTGGTTAGGGCACACTTGGAGTATTGTTCTTCTGTATGGTACTTATAAACAGAATTGAACAGATCCAGCATAAATTTCTTCGGTATGTAGCGTTCAAACAAAATATACAAGTTGATTAGATTATCTACGTAGACATGGAGAAAACTCTCAATATCAGCACCTTATCCGCACGTCGACGACAACATGACGTAAAGCTCTTATATAACCTTATAAATTACAGGTCCTACGACCCACTCTTGCTTAGTCTGATACAATTTCGTGTTGCTCCTCGTGACACACGTAATGCTTACACATTTGCCCAGTGCTTCCACAGGACCAATTATGGATACAACTCTCCTATCTCACGTATAACACGAACAGCAAATAACGTTAACATAGATCTCTTTGGCATTTCATACAACTATCTGACTTAAAGGGGGCCACCTGAACAATGTTCGAATGATGTGTATCTCTATAATGTTGATATATCATAATTGTCTCATATAGTTAGTAATATTATTGCCTTTGTGTTCTGTAAATTATCTTTTAAGTGGTATTTGATTTAATCTGGTATCTAATTTAACTTATTTTATTTTATGTTGTAAAGCATCTTGTACTAAATTGTAAATTGTAATATGTAAAAATGGCTAGCCCGTGAATAAATAAATAAATCGGCATTAACCTACATAAAGTTTCCTATTTCTCCTTGATAACTTTAGCGCAATCTTATAGTTATTAGTAGTAGTTTTCCGAAATCAAGAAATTGTTTGAATAGAATGCAATTTTCTTACTTATGGTTGCAGCAGAGAGCTGGATTAGATTGCGAGAGAAATCATACTTGTCTAAGGACGAGAAGCCCTTATTAGATTGCAAACTAAATGCATAGTTGAGAGAAAATCTTACATAGAAATGATGATTTTTTGTTCTAGAATCAGAAAGGCGATAAAGGGGACAAAGGCGACAGAGGAGGCGACGGCTTTCCAGGAAAAGACGGTCAACCTGGAAAAAACTCTGAAACACGATTCATTCCAGTTCCAGGTCCACCGGGTCCCCCAGGTCCGCCAGGCTTGCCGGGAGTATCAGTAACTGGCCCCAAAGGAGAACCTGGAGAATCAATTTTCAGCGAGCCTTTGTTTAATATACGTCCAGGTAAATGTTATTGTGTACATTATACATTAGTTATTTCTATTAGTCGACATATAGTACCAAGTATTCCACCATGACAAACGATTTTTATGGCAATCGGTCGGTATAAACAATTAATTTTTGAATAATTTATGACCACAAACGAGGAGGTGGTAATTAACTTAATAATTGACCACTTTAATTATTAGCGAACTGTATTATCATAGGTTGGTGGGATTTTATTCATAGGGTGTGAATTAAAACATGTATTTTAGGTATTATGTACTCTGATAATGCATAATATGATCAATAACTACTTTCATGCATTCAGTCTTTCACACATAAAACTAAATACTGTACATCAGGTTAACTATCAGTATATATGGAATATCTATCAAAATATTTGATTATTTGAATTTAGCATAAACTTCTTTCTTTACTGAAGTTAATCAATTCTCTATTAAATCAATTAACTGCTTTTCCTTTACACAAAATACCTTGTCGCTTTGCTTTCTCTGCAATTCTCTCAACTTAACTTCACTACGGATACGACTTCTAATATTTGATTCGAATATTGAGTAAAGGAATAGAACTGTCTTACTTCTTACTACAATTTTCCAACCGCCCGCCATTTTACCTTCTTCAATCGGCAACAACAGGAGAGACGCTACCGCGTTTCTTTCTCGACAAAATGCGTAAAACGCTCAAAACAGTGCAGTGAAAAACATTAAGTTAATACACATGTTGAGGTGTTTCCCCAACAGTAATAAACCAATATTCTCTTCGCCTATTTATCTGTTTTATTTGTAATCTTTAGGATTAGTGCTCCAAAAAGGGAAGTAAATAGTAATTATATATTTTTTAAATTGTTTCGGCCCCATAATAATTGAATCGTATCGATTTATCGTTATTTTGAATCGACTTAACTTCCGACTTTATTGTTTTTAGTTTTTATTGGAAAATTTCTGGCGTCCACCGCTGATTTCATTAGATATATTTTTTGTTGCAAAACCTGACGAGTTCCATATTACATCTGAGGAGATTTTCTGATTCACACCGTCTACAAGTTAGTTGCGCCTTTATATAAACAAAATCCCCCTATACTGTCTGGCGTTCGAGCTAGGTCCTAATTTGCACGCTTCGACAACAACTCATTAATTGCAAATTTTCTTGATTTAACTTTAAATTTTTCTTTCAACTTTATTCCCTCTCAGTTTCTAAGGTGAAGGTAATTAAATAAAATTAGAAGACAACAAAAAGTGTGGCAATTTTTTACTTAAAAGCGTTATGTCTTCAAAGGGGTAATTTTTTTGAATAACGCTTACTTAAGAGTTTGAGCCTAACGAATAACAAAATCACTTTTTGTCCCAAAAAAGTGATATTTCAGACAAAAGTTTAGTTTATTTTTCACATTTTGACCAAGAAATATTTAAATGTAACGAACAAGAAGGGAAACAAATTTAATGTTAAATTGTTAATTATATTGGGCTCCATCACGTAAATAAGATAAGTTGTAGTACCTCCGTCCCTGGCGTATGCATCACAATTTTTAAAGTAAACACCGACCCTCTGCTCTCCCTGACCCCTGCCCGGCCCAGTCGATACTATCAGTTTTCGTTTTTGTGCCTATCGGATCACATTGAAATTGCCGTGTTTCTCGATAAGTGTGTTTGGTTGTTTTTTCGCATACCCATACCGGTAAGCATATTCATAAGTTACCGACGAAACAAGCGCTCGCATAGGGCGACTGTAATATAAATGTTAGTCATAATACCCCTGTTTGGTTTTATTCTTCAAATATTTGATTACCTCATGCCTAGCACTCCGCTCGCTTCGCTCGCTACGGGGAGTAACCAAAAAGACACTAACCAAAACTAACCCAACGCATGAGAAACAACTACATTTATATTACAGTCATTAATGCGAGCGTCTGTTTTCGTCGGTAACTTATTAATATGCTATCGGTAAAAGTAAGTGTTATTATGCCTGAAGGTTCAAGGAAAAGAGAACGCAGTGTTTCCCCTGTGAGTAATGGAAGAATTCTTAAAACCTTGGAGAGCTTGCATGGAAAAAAGAATGAGAAAACTCGAGCGGAAAAAACCCAGGAAATTTTCGAGTTTGGAGTTTGATGACTCAGAGCATGGGTCGGAATGACTTTCGGCAAGCAGCGAGTCATCGGGGGTAAGCAATAATTATTGAAGGTAATTCATATTTTAATAGAATAAAAATACTGATTATGATATCAGTTACGGCTCAGTTCCGAGGTTTGATAATGATAACGTTAAACACTGGTTAAAAAGGCGGTCTGATTATGATGTCAGAAAACTAATGTAGCCTTTTTATGGTTTATGATGCCCTTAACCACTGTTATGCCTAAACTGACTATGTCATCAGTTCAGCATTATACCCTCTCGCTAGTTCACGATATCAATTATAGAGAGTTTTTTCCTTTGTTTTCAAGGGGCAGGAGCCACATCAACCGGTTCGTGTTTAAATCCGGACATCTTATCGCTTTTGGGTGCTGGTGTTAGTACGAATATCCCATATGGGGTTCCTATTCACCAGGATGTGGGCGATCGATGGTTACATATCATAAAGATGGGGTTAGAAGTAGAAGGAACGGTTGAATTAATCAAGAAATATCCTTCGCCCGAAAATGCCAAAAATTTGGGGCCCCAAAGTTAAATTCATTGGTTAAGCATGCCGCTGTTATAAAACGAGATTATCGCCTCGTGAGTCAGCAGTGCTAGTCTCTCAGCCATTAGTAAAGCAATTACTATCTACTATCTTGATAAATAAGGAAGGGGGCGAGGATAGCCAGAACAGCAACAATAAAGATGTTATCGAACATTTAAGTGACGCAGGCCGTCTCTTAGCTGATATTCACCACACATTCAGCATGTCCAGAAGGGACCTGGTGTCCCTAAACTTTAATAAGGACCTAAAGGACCGTCTTATGGGATCCTCAATAGACGAATGGCTGTTCGGTGAAGATTTAAATGAAAGGCTTAAGACAGCAAAGGATCTACAAGTTTCTTCGAAGCAATTATTAACCGCAAAGCAACCTACCAAAAAGACCAGTACTTCCAAGGAGAATTTAAACTGGAAAGGTCCTCCCAAGAATTTTCGGGGAGCCAGAACGGGGGGACCGTACAATCAAGCTCCCATGAATCTAAAGTACACAGCGAAGCAACGGTCGACACACCAAAAATACTCGAAGTACCGAGACGAGAGGAAGAGTCGACGTCACTAGAGGTATGTAAAACTGCGGGAAGGCTTAAACACTACCATGATAAATGGAAGCTAGTATTTTATCCTGGGTGAAAGGCGTTAAAATTCCTTTTATAAAAAGACCGAATCAAATTTTTATCCCAAAACAACAAAGATGGTCAGCCAGCGAATCAGAAATAGTAAAGAAAGCTATTAATAAATTAATAAAATCAGGAGCCATGCAAGGATCAATTTGTTTCGCGCATTTTTACAATTCCAAAACCAGATGGCTCGACTAGGCTTATTTTGAATCTCAAAAGTCTAAACCATTTTATAAAAAATTAACATTTTAAATTAGAGGATCAAAAAGTGATATCCAATGTAATTATTCCAGGATGTTTCATGTCAAAATTAGATTGAAAGGACGCTTACCTTTTGGTCCCTATACGGAAACAGGATAGGAAATACTTAAGATTTTATTTTGAAAATATGGTTTTTCAATATAATTGCTTTTGTTTTGGTATCAATTTTGCGCCTATGCTTTTTACAAAATTGATTTCAGCTATTGATTACGGTTACTTATATACAAAAATGCTTGAACGAAAGAAATATTTAGCCTTAATGCGACACAATGGAAATTTCAATGCAAAGATGAAAATTCCAAGTAGTTTAACGGATGATTTTCAATGGTGGTTAGGAAAACTTAAAAACAGTAGCAAGATCTTGCTTAAGAAAAATAAGTTCGTAAAAGAAATATTCGCGGATGCCTCTTTAAAAGGTTGGGGGGCTCACTGTGAAAATAAAAATGCACAAGGTATCTGGTCAGAACTAGAAAAAAATCATCACATAAACTACTTGGAACTCTTGGCGGTATTTTTTGGTTTGAAGTGTTTTGCGAAGGACTTATCAGATTGTTCGATTTTATGCAGAGTGGACAGCAATACGGCGATTGCTTATATAAATCGCATGGGAAGCGTAAAATTTCAAAAATGTAACGCATTAAGTCGAACAATCTGGCAATGGTGCGAAAAGAAAAATATTCATATTTTTGCCTCGTACAT
This sequence comes from Pissodes strobi, assembly GCA_016904865.1. Taxonomy (NCBI): domain Eukaryota; kingdom Metazoa; phylum Arthropoda; class Insecta; order Coleoptera; family Curculionidae; genus Pissodes; species Pissodes strobi. The sequence continues at coordinate 167,656 of MU183650.1, read as the reverse complement.
AAAATCTGTAGATAACAGGGAGGCAGACACTGCCTCTCGTATATTTAAGATTGACACAGAATGGTCTCTTAACAATTCAGCATTTAAGAAATTAGTAACTCGTTTAGGAGATCTCTAAACCAGTTATATTTCCACCTAAGAAAAATGTACTTTCTGTTGGTAGAACTCCCCACCCGCTATCCACCCAACTTTCCCTGATGGGGGGATGATTATGCGGAAGGCACTACAGCTAGCAAAAGTACTGGAAGAAGCTTGGAATATATGTATGGCTTCTATAACTGAAAGCACTTTAAAGCAGTACAGTTCGGGATTAAAACTGTGGTGGGAATTCTGTTCTCGGGAAAATATTAGTCCATTTTCTATCTCTGTAACAAAGGTCCTGGAGTTTTTAACCTTTCACTTTAATAAGGGGATTTCATACAGTTCATTAAACACGTATAGGTCGGCTATAGGGCAGATAGCAGATAAAAATCTGGCTCAAGATGCTCGCATTAAAAAGTTTTTTAAAGGAGCGTATATGCGTAGACCAGGGTTACCCAAGTATAAGAATACATGGAACCCTACAGTCGTATTAAATTATGTAAGAACTTTAGATAATGATAATATAACTCTAGAACTCTTAACACAAAAGCTAGTAACACGGTTGGCTCTAGCAACGGGGCAGAGAATACAAACCTTGTGGCTCATAGAGATTGACAATACTTATTCTTCCGATTCTAGGATTGAAATTGCAATTCCGGGGCTGACCAAAACATCCGCAAGGAATAGAGGTCAACCCATAATGCAATTACCTTTTCTAGAGTCAGACCACAATGTTTGTATTGCAAAAACGCTTAATGCCTATTTAGAGAAAACGCGACCTTTAAGGAAAGGGGAAAAAAGTCTCTTTATAACTTTTAGAAAACCACATAAAAAAGCATCTACCCAGACGTTAAGCCGGTGGATCAAAAATATTTTGGTTAAGAGTGGTGTGGATGTTATTAGATTTAGTCCTTATAGTACAAGACATGCATCCACATCTGCGGCGAAAAGGAAAGGATTAAATATAGATACAATACGACTCTCAGCAGGTTGGTCTAAAGACTCCAGGATGTTTGCGGAAGTATATAATAGACCCTTAATATCTGAAAAAACTTTTGCAAAAACTGTGTTAAGCGGTTGGAAATTCCGCTATTATGTAATTATTGTATTATGTACTAATCGTTACAATTAATAATTATTTAAAATATTTATATATATATATATAGATAGATAGATAGATAGATAGATAGATAGATAATATATTAATAATATATAATAATATTATATGTAGAATGTACTTAACCATATATTTAGTTAATTGTTGAAAATACATTTACTGAGGCCCTTATAAGCTTCAAGTTATATTTAAAAAAAAAATACCGTCGCAACAAACTCTAAATATCTAAAACTTATCTTATTTACGAGATGGGGACAAATATATTCGTTAGATCAAGCGAACTTACCTGTGAAGCTCGATCCAGATTAAATGAGGCTCCATCGAAGTAAATAAGAACCCACCCTATATACCCAGAACCCGGAAGATTGTTGGACAGGCTTTAAAAATAACTGATAGTATCGACTGGGCCGGGCAGGGGTCAGGGAGAGCAGAGGGTCGGTGTTTACTTTAAAAACTGTGATGCATACGCCAGGGACGGAGGTACTACAACTTATCTTATTTACTTCGATGGGGCCTCATATAATCTGGATCGAACTTCACAGGTAAGTTCGTTTGATCTAACGATTTTAGGAAGAGAATTAACTTTTATAAAATGTATAGGTATTTCTTTACTACCCCGTACATAGAAAATTTGTGCAATATTTCAAACACCCGGTAGTTAGTCGATAGGCCATGAAATGAGCCCTAATATTCATAAATCCTCTTTAATTTCTTGAAGATAGATACGTTCAAAGCTAGACAAACGCGTTTCAAATGAACAGCAGTTTATTATGACGTTTTCTGCAGATGACCAAGGCTTTTTAGGACACCATATCACTAGCAGTATTATATTTCTAAAAATATTCGCATTGCTGTACTTAATGCACCATCAAAACTGATCTTATGATGTGGCTACTTCATTTTTAATTGGGAGGATGACGCGATGGTTTATTAATAGTTCACATATAGTAAATAAAATAAATAGATTCAAAATTTTAAATTATCATTTAATGTAATTTAGAAGATAAAATGAAGAAAATAAATTTTAAATTCAGTATATCTGAAACACATTTGTTGAATTTCTGATTTAAATGATCTTGGACATATATTTTTTAAATTTCTGCTTTATAATCGAACTTTGAAAAAATAGTATTGAAGAATTAGTAGCATATATCAATTTAACGATTATTGTTCCTCGTTTCCTGTAAAGAGATATAGATTATTATTAAAATATTTTTGCCATAAGACATTCTTCGTTCCATCCTTAAAATATTTATTAATTTATAAGTCTCTGATTTATTAGAGAGGTTTTTCACACCTTCGTTCATTGTGAGTTGCATTGTACGATTCAAGTAAAACCAATTATAATCAACTTACTGTATCCACCAGACCTGGAGATTTCCCGTAGTTTTGAAACGCCAAAGTGAAATGTCGGGTGCACTTCTGCTTGTCCCCGAATGGTTCATCAAAGCGACCCGCAATTCTCCATTCGATAAGGCCAGTTTATACAGATCAGTTGGGAGTACTATTACAGAGGGCTAGGTAAACAATATTCGACAGGGTTGATAATTTTGTGATTGATATTCCCCAACAGGGATTTGTATAGGTATTTGCCAAAGATCATGATAGATTTGAGAAGAGCTAACGTTTGCGTGCGAGTGACGATATAGACAACCGAACAAACATAGAGTGGACCAGACTACATTTAAATTAATATAATTTCTAGATGCATTGCAAAATTTAAATGATATACCTACATGCATACCTATAAATAGTTATACGAAATGTGAAAAATAAAGATTAGAGCATGAATGAAAAACATTTAAAATAAAATCAACAAAATTTAAAATACAACCGATTAAAATATAATACCATGGTATTTACACAAGTACAGTACTGCAGTTCAAAGTCAGTATCAATTTTTTGAAATTCTAATTTAATACATTTTTCCCCTCGAAAGTTTATCAAATTTTCGATGTCCAAGATAAGCAATGAAATGTTGTCGATAAACTGACGTTTCTCAGGCATTACAGGAAAATATATTTCATTTATTTGATGGTTCTTTAGTGAGTTTAAAACCAGGTTCTGCATCGATATCGAATTCAAATATTGTATGTGATGCTTCCTAGCCCAAAGTTATTTACAATATACACGAAATATTTGGTCTTAATAATATTAACTAGTACAGCTGATACATGTCTACTAATTTCTTCTCGAACCCTATTAATGATGCTATAGAATTTTTATAAATCAAGTCGATCCAATTCTTCACAGTTTAATCTATTGTTGTCGGCCTGCAGTGAAAATACATATTATATTCTCACTTTTGTCATTTGATAATGTTTTCCGCATATCAGCAATCACGTTATTAATATTGGATATTTCGTACGCTCCCAGTGCAATTTTTATAACATCATATGGTCCTCTTTTCATTTATTATAGTAAACTAAGTCAGAATACAAAAAAAAAATACAACAAATAACATAATCATACACAAGCAAGTAAATACACAAATACAACACCATCATCATCATCATCATTTATTAACAGGTAATTGAACATTGATATATACACCTAAACAACTAACATAACTACATTTCAATAGTAGCGCGTTTAGTGGGGCTAGGAACGCCCGTATGAGCGCCTCTGAGGTCCCCCCGGCACGCACCACTAAAAGAAGGGGCCGATGTGATGCCCTAGTCATGTTTCGACTAGATGTTAGGTACCATCTCAAGTAATACAACTTTTCTACTTAGGCAGAGCCTGTCAGAAGTTTTGAGTTCAACAAGTACAACACGGATGGCAATATAACTGTCTTCTTATTTTCCAGGGTGGGGATGGGTGAGGGTTAGAAACATGGGGAAAACAGAAGGAAAAACCCCATTTCACGATTCTTTGGTCACTCATACACGTATACAGGACAATCACGCACATTTATACACATAGGGTAAAAGAGTAGGAAGCTAGAACTAGCTTCAGTGAGGTGAGAATTGTAACAACATCAGACAAATGCTCGGCACGCTTAGCCATACTTCATCTGCCGGAACAGGGAGGCAGGCGGCGACATCGAGAGCAGTATTCAACTGCTTTTATCTACTGTTGAAGGTTAGCTTTTATAGCTCGAAAAAGTTCCTTAACAAGCCCCGCCCACCACGTTGTTAGCGTGGTGGAGGGGGCCTGCCTTGGGCAACCGTGTGACGATGGATTGGGAGCAACTTCTGCGCTCCTGGTAATCGTCAATTTTTTGGCGACCCCAGGGGTGCCTAAGGGGTAGAGAGGGATGGGTTTAAGGGATGAAGGTTGACGGGAAGTGCATTATTCTGGTGGCCGAGGCTCCAGAAAGTAAATTATCGTGCGTCGGTGTATGGGACCGTGCTTAGGTCTGTTGGCCGACTCATACCTCAAGTCTGCAATATGGGCAGTCCTCGGCGAGCCGCGTATTCCAGACGTGTAGAACTTGCACGCCAATTTATCGATGTATTCGTTTATATATTCGATACCAGCCCAGGCGTGCAAGTCCCGAATCCTGGTATAACGCCTCGCCGAGAAAGCAGCCCTTAAGTGCCTATTCTGCAGGATCTGCAGTTTCTTGAGATGTGTGTCGGCCACCGAGCACCAAACCGGCGCCCCATACGTCAGGTATGGCCGAATAATGGACCTATACAGGATGAGTTTATTGGAGGGGCTCAGGCAGGAACCATGCCTGATCAGAGGCCTCAACTTCTGGCGTATATCTCTATTTTTCACTTGCACATGTGTAATATGCCTGCCGAAGTTCAGCTTCGAATCAAGAATGATTCCCAGGTACTTGACGGAAAGTTTAGGAAGAATGGGGGTGTTGTTTACTAGGATTGGGGCCGATTCAATGTTTTTTATTTTCATGGCAAACACGGCCAACTCTGTTTTATTAGGGTTAAGCCGTATTTTCCAGCCCTCATAGTATTGCGTTATGAGTTCCATGTGAGCACTCAATTTATTTGTCGCCTCCTGCGCTGTGTTGGAGTGGGAATACAGTGCAGTGTCGTCCGCGTAGAACGCAAGGGACGTATCAGGGTGGAAAGGAAGATCTGCTATGTAATAGCTGAATAGCTGTGGCGACAGTACCGTTCCCTGAGGTACCCCCGCCTTGATCTCTCTCTGAGATGAGAGGGATCCGCCAATTTTCACCAAGAAAGCGCGCCCGACCAGATATGACGCAATTAGCGCTGCAAAGTGCAGTGGAAAGTTATGCTTAATGAAAAGCTTATGCAGCCAGCCATTGTGCCATACCCGGTCGAATGCTCTCTCGATGTCTAGGAGTAATAGGGATGTGCAATGCCCTATATTGAATCCGTCCTATATGTCCTGTACGATTTTCGCAGCGAGCATGCTAGTACCATGTCCGCCGCGAAAACCGAACTACTCCCGAGGGAGTACATGACGGTTCCGGGCTATCCAACACCAAACATCTTCCTTTAACATATTAATATTGACAAATAAATATTAAAATCATAAAATGAATGATCAATTAAGAATGTTTTCATCCTATGCTTTAAACATAAGATGAAAACAATTTTAATTGAGTTTAGAAGAAGACCAGTAATTATTGAAGAAAAGATGGCCCTCGTAGTTCTAATTTTAGCATTGTTTCTGGTATTGTGGAAGGTTGTTGTGTGTTTCATAAATATTTAAATTCTCCTTAACAAAATCCAGACCCTGGAAGATAAACAAAGAGGGCATAGTAGGTATTATCAGCTTTCTGAATCCTTCTCTCCCGTTATTTCTATATGGAGATCCTGTGATAATAGGAGGAGCTCTTTTCTGCATTTGTTTGGCCGCCGAAGAATAACCCCATAATGCTAGTACAGGGTGGCTCGAATTCGTGTCTATGTATGGGGAACTTGAAAACCGTAAATTAAGGCAAAATTGCGCATTTAGATGCCTAACAATATGCCGTTTAGAAAGTTTTAAAATTCCGAGTATTTACGGAGATATCCGGAAAAACCGAAATTTTGAAAAAAAAAATTATTTTCTTCCTGGGCTTATTTAAAAACGGATTTCAAATTGAATTACACTTTTGCATTGCCACTTTTTTCGCTCTATCCAATAAAGGTATCCAGTTTGAAATCCGACGTTTCGTCTTCAAGGGATCATCATCAACTTTCTTTTTTTAAATACGAACTTTAATTTTTTTTTCGTTTTTCAGATGGTATTGGCGTTATTAATATGATTACGTGTTTTTATTTTTTTTTTTATTTTTTTTATTGTTATTATTTTTTTAATTATATATTTTGCTTTGGCGTAATTTTAAATAATTTAAGGTAGGTACTTTTGAATTTTTTATATTCTATAAAAATATTTTATTTTGTTTTTTGTATTAACTGGAAAATTGGAGCCCCTATTAAAAATAAAAAATAGTAAAATTATTTCTTTCGAGAATATGGCCATGAACTATTACTCAAACAAATTGCTTACTGGAAAGATAAAATATTCTCAACTTTTAACCAATTAAAAAAATTATTTAATAGAGAACATCAACAATTTTTAATCAAACTACGTGATACTATAGGTACTTTGATGGAAAAACACCTATCGGATTTTTGTATGATTATAAATTGTTGATGTTCTCTATTAAATAAATTTTTTAATTCGTTAAAAGTTGAAAATATCTTATCTTTTCACTTAGCAACTTGTTTGAGTAATAGTTCGTGGCCATATTCTCGTAAAAAATAATTTTACTATTTTTTATTTTTAATACGGGCTCCAATTTTCCACTTTTTTTTTTTTTTGGCAGTGGCACACACACTAAAGTGAGATCCTATGGCGCTCGACGAGCGGTGTGTGTGCGAAGATGTTGATTGACACGGTTTTTGAATATTTGTAGGTTGTAATTAGTGGGAAACAAATGTCCTGGAAGTGAGTTCCGCAGCGATGCAGTGCGCCAGACAAAGGAGTTCTGGTAAAGCAATGTTCTAGGTGTTTCTAGTTGTACGACGAACTGGTGCGCTCCTGCCGTCTGTCGGGACTGTCTGACAGCAGTTGCCAGGGGCGGGATGATGCGGGCCAAATCCTGGGGACATCTGCCATGAAAGTATCTGTAAAACAGAGACATCTCGGCCACATGTCTGCGATGTTCCAGACTATCCAGATTCCGGGTCAACTCCGGATCGAGACGCACAGCCCTCTTCTGAATGGAATCCAGCAGCTTTAGGGTATGCTTTGGTGCGGCACCCCAGATATATGAGCAATATTCTAAGCACTGTCTTATTTGCGCTTTGTACAGCAAGAGCAACTGCTGCGGTGTATAGAGTTTTTTGTTGCGAAATAGCGGACCAAGCTTCTGGGAGGCTGATTTTGCGATGTTAGCAACATGGTCATGCCATGACATATTGCTGTTGACCGAGACACCCAGCAGCCCGATTGACGAGGATGAAGGAATGGTCGACCCTGCCATAATGATGTCAGGGCCCGCTGTATTGGCCCTCTTAGTAAACGTTGCTGCATTGAACTGGACCAAATTTCGGTCACCCCAAGTTTGAACTTTCTCTAGGTCTTGATTAATTGCTGTAATCTGCTCCTGTCTGCGGTGATGAGTCTCAGTCGCTGGTAAGGGTTTTTCTGATCTAAAGTGGAAAGCAAGGGTACTGTCATCTGCAAAACTGTAAACAGGATTATTCATTTCGCAGGTCATTAATATAGATGAGGAACAGAGTTGGTGAAAGTATTGCGCCCTGAGGCACGCCCGCGTTGATGGTGAATGTGTCCGAGATGTGTCCATCGACTGCAACGTGTAGGGATCGGTTCTTAAGGAATCTGGCCAGCCAGCTGCAGAGAGAGTCGGGCAGTTCCAAGGACAGCAGTTGAGCAGTCCGTCATGCCAAACTCTGTCGAATGCCTTTGAAATATCCAACGCAATCGCTCGAGACTCTCCGTAGTTTTCAATTGCCCTACTCCATATATGAGTGACATAGGCCAATATATCTCCTGTCGATCTCTCTTTGCGAAAGCCGTATTGATTATCGCTGATTATTCTGTTGCTCTCGAGGTATTTGAGTAGTTGCTGGTTGACTACACGTTCCATGACTTTGAAGATTATTGGGAGCAAGGCAATTGGGCGATAGTTTGAGGGCGTGGTTTTCTTGCCTTTTTTTGGAACAGGTTGCACTCGAGCGACTTTCCAGGAGGATGGGTAAATCCCTTTTCTGTAAGAAAGAGAAAAAAACCTGGAAAAACGGGTGTTAGTTCGTTGGCGCAGTTCTTTAGCACGATGGCAGGTATTCCGTCCGGGTCTGATGCCTTTTGCGTATCTAGTTCTTTAAGGATTTTGCGAATATCACGGTGAGAAAACTTGACTTCTGCTATGGTAGTGTTGATGTTCGGTATAGTGGGGAGAGTCTTTCCTTGGGGCACGTCTAAGGTAGAGTGCGATGAAAACATTTTGGCGAGCATGTTTGCTTTTTCCTTGGCTGTAGTCGCCGTGATGCCACGTTCGTCCGTCAAAGGTGGGAGAGACGTTTTTGTAAACTTGTTACTTACTGCCTTTGCTACCGACCAGAAATTCCTGGAACCACCGGGGCATTGCAAAAGTTTATTCCTGATCCTTTGATTGTGTTTGTCCTTAGTTTCGTCGATCGCACGCTTGCACTCGTTTCTCGCTTCGATAAAATAATTGCGATTTTCAGCGGTCTGATTTTGCTGCCAGTACTTATAGGCCTGCTGTTTCCTTCCTACAGCTCTTTCGCATCTTTTGTCAAACCAGGGCTTTCCTTTTGATGGTAACTTGATGGAATTTGGGATGTATGCTTCCATTTCTGAGGAGATTACTTGCATGATCTCTTCGCAGTAGTCTGACGGGTCGTCAGTGGCAAAGCAGACGTCGAGCCAAGGAAAACCTAGGTAGAACTGCTTTAGATCGTCCCAGTTTGCAGAAATGTAATGCCAGATTTTGCGAGGCAATGGTGGATCTTTCTGTATGGGTGGCAATTCACAAACCGTTGTAATAAGCTTGTGGTCGGAGGTACCTAATGGCGGACCAACTGTAACCTTGTACTGGTCAGGATTGGTGGTCAGAAAAAGATCCAGGAGGGCGGCGAATTCGCCCCTCTCTGAGATTCGAGTTGGTTCGTCTACAAGTTGAGTAAGCCCGCAGCTGATGACAAATGCTTCAGCTTCTCTACCTTCGTTGTCGGTCTTGTTGTGATGTCTGAGCCAGTTGGTGTTGTGGGCATTGAAGTCTCACAGAACGATTATTTCTGAACTGGGGTGATCGACCTGTATTGAGTCAAAGGTGGTAGCTAGTGTTGAAAAAAAGCTTTGGTAGGCTCTATCGCTCGGGGGGCGATAGAGACAACATATAAACTTGGTTAATCCCTTAGCGGTGAACTTGAGCCACATGACGTCAAGGTTGTTCGGTTCGAGTGTTTCCTCGCGGTGACATGAAAGGTCGCTTCGGACAAAAAGGCATATTCCGAACTTATATCTAAATCGGGTATGTACAAAAAATAAATATAATATGTTTATAGAATATGAAAATTTCAAAAGTACCTACCTTAAATTATTTAAAATCATGCCAAAGCAAAATATGTAAAATAAAAATAATAAAAAATAATAAAAATACCAAAAAATAAAAATACATACTCATATTAATAACGCCAATACCATCTGAAAAACGATAAAAAAATTAAAGTTCGTATTTAAAAAAAGAAAGTTGATGATGATCCCTAGAAGACGAAACGTCGGATTTCAATCTGGATGTCATCATTGGATAGAGCAGAAAGAGAGGCAATGCAAAAGTGTAATTAGATTTGAAATCCGTTTTTAATTAAGCCCAGGAAAAAAAATAAAACCATTTTTCAAAATTTCGGTTTTTTCCGAATATCTCCGTAAATACTCGGAATTTTAAAACTTTATAAACGGCATATTGTTGGCACCTAAATGCGCAATTTTGCCCTAATTTGACCGACACTGTATCTCTTACGGTTTTCGAGTTCCCGATACATAGACATGAATTCGAGCCACCCTGTACATATGCAACGTGCGACATAATAATCATGTTACGGAATTATTAAAATTACTATAACAATGCCATGGTATCATGGTTTTAAAATACTTTTGAGTGCAATATTCACGTGGTGGTAGTAGAATAATTCTAGTTCAAAAATAATTTTTTGATCTAACTTAGTTTGTATTGATAAGCTTAATTTTTTGTTAGAATAAAAACTATTCAAATTTTTAGTGATGAGTTGTTTTAAACTAAATCTTGATATTTTGGGAATTTGTAGGTCGCTCTCATCAAAATACTGAATTATTAAATGTGGTATTATATTTCTTTGTTTAATTTTGTCTGGTTACTTAAATTTAAAATATCTTAAATTTTGGATTATA
>MU183650.1:128882-157016 GCA_016904865.1 Pissodes strobi | reverse complement strand
ATATATATTGGTTTTGTTAAGAATCATATAAAATGATGATGCTGGATTATATGATCATGAAATTATTGATGCTGAAGCAAAGCGAAATCTTGGAGACGTTGTAGACTAGACGTAGGAAGAAATATTCAAACAACTCTAACACTGGGACTGAAACAGTGTTTATAATATTTTCGTTTTATCTTAAACAACTTTAAAAATGCTTTTCCTATCATAAAAATAAAGAATATGAAAAGGAAACCTTGGTATACCAACGTATTAGAGATCTCTGTGAGAAAAAAAAGATTCACCGTTCCACAACTAAAAAAAAATTACCAAGTGATTGAATAAAGTTATAGTCCGTTTAAACAAAAAACCAGTTTATTTTATATATCTTACTGTATAAAACCCTGCCGTAGTTGAGTAAGCAATTTCCCGCTAACAAAATATATTTTTTTCAATCTTGCCAAAGGATCACGGGGCACCATGGAGGAACTTATGGCCGTGCAGGAATTAACAGACTTAAAGGATTCGGGAGCAGAAGCAGCAGGTAATAAACCGAAGTTTAACGTATCTTTCGTGTCTGTGTTGTAATTTATTTTTATTTTGCTCTTCTTGCACTCGTTTCGTAGTTTAATTATGCAACTGAAAGTTAGATTAATCGGTAGAGTTATGAGAGTTAAACAACTTGGAAAATGTAGTATTTGCAGTTTTATTGTATGCAAGAATCGTTCGAAAAGTTTTACTTTATTTCGAAGAGTTTTTGAAATAGTTACGAGTAGCATTCTTATAAATTGAATTTACTGATTACAACAATAAAATGTGGCTATTTAATATTATAATACTTTTCTGTGATATAATAGTATTATTAGCTTTTATGTCTATACTTAAATCAACGTTTTCTCACAACAATATAATCTATAACCTAATACTAAAAATATTAAACTAAACAATACAAAAATTAATAAAAAAAACGAAATCAAATGTAAAAATTATCATGAACCATTTAATAGCGTGTTTGTCCCACTCTCGATCGAGATGCAGTTATTTATTGCTTCTTGGTCAATTAATGTTCACTCTTCCAATAGACTTCCTCCTAGTAGATCTACATTGTCCATTTCAGGTCGAGCTTTTATTTCTCTGCCCAGCATGCCTCAGACTTATTCCGAGATTGCAGTTTTGATACTCTTGTGCAAAATGCAGCCGATTTCTTCGGTGTGTTGCATTAAGGCAAGTCTTAAATTGAGACAACCAGCAAAAGACTGTTTTTACTGGTTGTCTCGATATAATATTTGTTTTATGTAATCGTTCTCTATGAGCTTTTTTAAATTTCAATAATATTTCTTCCAGAGTTTAGTTTTGTTCATACTGTCTTCATTCCAAAAATAATAGTATTCAACAAGATGGCGCCGAGTGAAGACACTGCGGCGGAACTCGACAATAAAAAATGCAAGTATTGCAAAAGTAATGTGGATAAAGTGGGTGTGAAGTGTAATTCTTGTAAAATAGTTTATCACCAATCGTGTGCCCTCAGAATTTCGGGGCTGATGGTGTTAAGTGGCAGTGAAGCGCAAATTCTGTGTGCAGCTTGTGGAGCTGCCGCCAAAAATGAAGAGGTAAACAAAGCCGTATGTCAAGCAACATCAGCTAAGGACGAGGAAATTTTGGCACCTAAGGCCCAGTTAAGTGAACAAAAGCAAGGTACACAACAAGATATTGCCGAAATTTACAAGAAAATACATGGAGAAATTATTGCCATGGAAAATAACCTGCTAAAAAAAAATAGAGAGCCTGTATAAAGCCACGCCTGACGATAATTTAAACATCCCAGCGCCTGCGCCGGCTGATAGAGATTGACGCTGTATCAATCCCACTACTCCAACTCCTGAAACGATCAACGATAACGGGATGAAGATGACGCAAAAGTCGGCGGTACCTGTTGAAATACTGGCGACCAGGAAATCGTCGATATCGAAAGACATTCCTACACGTGTCAAGGCAAACGCTGTCAATGTCAAAGCTGTCAACGTCAACGAACGGACGGGAACGCCAAGAGAAAAACAACAAAAGAAAACGAAAAATCAGCCTGATCAACTAACTGAACAAATCGCCGATAAAAATGGAACCTGGGAAACTGTTCGACGTAAAAAGCGCCTTCCAGAGCAACCAAGACCTGAGCCAATCCAAGGATGTAATGAAAACTCCAGGCTAAAAGGAGCCGAGAAACAGTTCTTCTTGTTTGTGTCCGGCCTAAATCCTGAGGTTACCACAAATGATTTAAAATCATTTATAACCGACACTTTCAATTGTCAATGCATCTGTGAGAAGATGAAAACAAGAAAGGATAAATATAAGGTACATTTAAGGTACAAGTGCCTTTTAATGCAAGAGAAAGGGTGATGGCTGCAGCTATGTGGGGCAAAGGAATCAGCATAAACCATTTTCTCCACATCAGACAACGCCCTTATGTACGGGAGAATCGAGTGGATACATGAGAATACTTCACCAAAACATACATTGTATGAAAAATAAGTCCCTTGATATTGAACTATTCCTTAATACCCTAGAGGAAGCTTCGCAAATAATTTGTTTGACAGAACATTGGCTGAAAGCAGATGAAGTAGACTATGTAAAGATCCAGTCCTACAGAATGGTTGCATGCTGTACTCGAACAAACATGATACATGGGGGTTCGTGCATACTGGCAAGAGAGGATATCGCCGGATTTCAAGAAGATAAAAGCTTAAATAACCAAAGTATAGAAGGTCAGTTAGAAATTTCTTGTATTGTAAATGTGTCTAAAAAAATGTTAATTCTATGTGTGTATCGTAGTTGTCCAGGAATTTTTTAACATTGGAAATGTTTTTGTTTTCCTGTTATGGGAATAACTGGGAAAAAGTGCATGCTACATTTGGCACATCGCGTAATATATGTGAGAGATCGTGTTAGTCTGTTTCTGAGGATCGAATCGGTTCAAATGACAAGAATAAATTAATGCTAACTGAAACTAACCGAGAGTTGATTGAACGACTAATCCAAACCAACACCAACTAAATGTAACCAAAAGCACAAAAAGGGTTAAAATGAATCCGAACAAATTAAAAAATAAAAGTAAGTTAAAACTAACTCGAAGTAACCGAAATTTGGCGAATAACCAAAACTAACCATAAAAATTAAAATTGGTTATAACCTATCGGATCCGGTTCAAACTACTAAAATAAATTGAAAGTAACTGAAACTAATCGAAACTTGATTCAACGACTAATCGAAAGTAACCAAAAGCTCCAAAAAAGGCAAAAACGTATCAGAACAGATTAAAAATATTGAAGTAAGTTAAAACTAACCAAAACGAACCGAATTTTGGCGACTAACCAAAACTACCCTAAAACATTAAATTCGATTATAACGTATCGGCGCCGATTGAAAAGTCTAAAATTAAAACTAACTGAAATTAACTGAATATTGATTTAACGATTAAAACCAAATATGGCTAAAACGTATCGAAACATATTAAAAATATTATAGTCATTTCAAAATAACCCAAATTAACCGAATTTTGGCGACTAACCAAAATTAATCAGAAACATTAAAATTGGTTATAAAATATCGGAAAGTTGATTGAATGACTAACCAAAATTAATCAAAAGAAACTAAAAGCGCCAAAACGGACTAAAATGTATCGAAATAGGTTACACAAATTAAAGTAAGTTAAAACTAACCAAAACGAACCGAATTTTGGCGACTTACCAAAACTAACCAGAAACATTATATTTGACTATAACGTATCGGAGCCGGTTCAGATGAATACTTTGGTTTCTTGACAGTGAGTTTCCAAGGTCGCAGAACGACACGGAAAATTTTAGTGAACGTCACGACACGGTTTATGCATAACTGATTATAAAGTATCGGTACCCGCTCAAATAAGTAAAATAAATTGAGACTAAGTAACCGAAAGTTGATTGGACGACTAACCAAAAATAACCAAATCTATTAAAATTGATTAGAACGTACCGGAACCAGTTCAAATGACTAAAATAAGTTGAGACTAAGTGAAACTAACCGAAAGTATTAGACGACTAACCAAAACTAACCAAATCTATTAAAACTCATTATAACGTATCGCAACCGGCTTAAGTAAGTAAAATAGCTTGAGACTAAGTAAACTAACCGGAAGTTGATTAGAAAACTAACCAAATTTATTAAACTTGATTATAACGTATCGGAACCGACTCAAATGACTTAAATAGGTTGAGACTAAGTGAAACTAACCACAGATCTAGGAAGGGGAAGCTAACCGCAAGTTGATTAGACGACTAACCAAAATTAACCAAATATATTAAAATTGAATATAACGTATCAGAACCAGCTGAAATAAGTGAAATAAGTTGAGACTAAGTGAAACTAACCAAAAGTTGATTAGATGACTAACCCAAACTAACCTAATCTATTTTAATTAATTTCAACGTATCGAAACCGACAGAAATGACTAAAATAAGTAGAGACTAAGTGAAACTAACCGGAAGTTGATTAGACGACTAACTAAAACTAACCAAATTTATTAAATTGACCGAACTCAATGACCAAAATAAGTTGAGACTAAGTGAAACTAACCGAAAGTTGATTAGACGACTAACCAGAACTAACCAAATCTATTAAAATTGATTATAACGAATCGGAACCGACTCAAATAACTAAAATAAGTTGAGACTAAGTGAAACTAACTGAAAGTTGATTAGACAACTAACCCAAACGAACCAAATTTATTAAAACTGATTATAACGTATCGGAGCCGGCTCAAATAAGTAAAATAAGTTGATTCGACAATAATTATCCAATACTAACAAAATTTATTAAAATTGATTATAACGTATCGCAACTGACTCAAATGACTAAAATAAGTTGACACTAAGTAAAAATACCCGAAAGTTGATTCGACGATTAACCAAGACTAACCAAATCTATTAAAATTGATTATACCGTATCGTAACCGGTTCAAATGACTAAAATAAGTTGACATTAAGTGAATCTAACCGAAAGTTGATTAGACGACCAAAACTAACCAAATCTATTAAAATTGATTATAACGTATAGGAACCAGCTCAAATAAGTAAAATAAGTTGAGACTAAGTGAAACTAACCGAAATTTTATTCGACGATTAACCAAAAATAACCAAAGTTATTAAAATTGATTATAACGTATCGTAACCGGTTCAAATGACTAAAATAAGTTGATATTATGTGAAACTAACCGAAATTTGAATTGACGACTAGCCAAAACTAACCCAATCTATCAAAATTGTTTATAACGTATCAAAAACGGTTCAAATGACTCAAGTAAGTTGAGATTGAGAGAAACTAGCCGCAACTTGATTGGACGACTAACCAAAATTAACCAAATCTATTAAAATTAATTATAAATCTAAACAAATATATTAAAATTGAGTATAGTGTATCGGAACCGGTTTACATAAGTAAAATAAGGGCTCGGCTTCGATACAAGCGGCGAGCGACAAGCGCCTGAGCGTCAAGGCGGCAAAGCTTCTCAGCGATGAGCGGTACTGGCTTGGATGGCTGCGGCAACATGAGCGACTTTGGATTCAGTGAGATCGGTCTTTATTATGGCGTCTGAGAATAATGTCGTGAAGCTTTAACTTTTTCCGAAAATTCAGCATTTCAAGTACGTAGACTTTACGTTAGAAAGTGAAAATATGAAGTACATCCAATAAACAGAAACCGTCTGAGGTATGGCGAACATCATCATTTATTTTCAAAGTTGAAGTTCGATCCAGCAAGGTTCTTTTTGTTATACCAAAATATTACCAGAAACAACCGAGTATATTTTAAGTAGAATAAAATGCCGTTTGAAGACAAAAATAGTTAGTTTACAACAGTAGGTTAAACCCGAAGATTGTAGCTTTTCCTGTGTCAACTTCAATGTATGGCAATAAACTAAAATTGAGACATAGTTGACAACAATACAACTGATGACGCTAGCGCGGCGATGAAAAATATTTGTGCCCTTTGGGCGACGAGCGGCACTACCGCTGATTTCAGCGACGCCGTTTTGACGCTGATGTGTATTGTAGCCGCCTGACTGAAAAATACATCTAACTTTAGGTGTATGTATATAAAAATCAGCGGCACCGCTTTGACGCTTGCCTCCCAGCCGCCCACCGCTCGCCGCCTGTATCGTAGCCAAGCACTAAGTTGAGACTAAGTGAAACTAACCGAAAGTTGATTAGACGACTAGCCAAAATAAATCAAATTTATTAAACTTGATGATAACGTATCGGAACCGACTCAAATGACTAAAATAATTTGCGACTAAGTGAAACTAGCCGCAAGTTGATTAGGCGACTAACCAAAGTTATTAAAATTTATTATAATGTATCAGAACCAGCTCAAATAAGTGAAATAAGTTGAGACTAAGTGAAACTAATCAAAAGTTGATTAGACGAGTAACCCAAACTGATCAAATTGATTATAACTTATCGGATCCGACTCAAATGACTAAAATAAGTTGAGACTTAGTGAAACTAATCGGAAGTTGATTAGACGACTAACCAAAACTAAACAAGTTTAGTAAACTTTATTATAACGTATCGGGACCGACTCAAATGAGTAAAATAAGTTGAGACTAAGTGATGCTAACCGAAAGTCGGTTAGACGATAAACCAAAACTAACCAAATCTATTAAAGTTTATTGTAACGTATCGGAACCAACTCAAATAAGTAAAATAAATTGAGACTAAGTGAAGCCAACCGATAGTTGATTAGACGGCTAACCAAATCTATTAAAATTAATTATAACGTATCGGAACCGACTCAAATAACTGAAATAAGTTGAAACTAAGTGAAACTAACCGAAAGTTGATTAGATGACTAATAAATCAAAACTAACCAAATCTATTAAAATTGATTATAACGTAACGGAACCGGCTCAAATATGTAAAAAAATGAGACTAAGTGAAACTAACCGAAAATTAGGCGACTAACCAAAACTAACCAAATCTATTAAAATTGATTATAACGTATTAGAACCGACTCAAATGACTAAAAAAGTTGATACTAAGTGAAACTAACCGCGTTAGATCGGGGATTGAAAGACGAATGAATGCAGCTTTACAACCACCACTAATGTTATAAATTGTAAAAACGATCGAAACTTGAAACTTACGTAATCTGCTAAGTCATTTTTTAGATTAGATTGTATTAAGGGTGGGTGAGGGTGACTTTTAGTTTCTCACGACAGACTAGTCGTGTCTCATATCGTTAACTCGATGAATGTCAGACGACTCGAATGTAAATGGTCTTTTGCTTTTTCAATCACACTTATAACGTTATGAATTGTAAAAAATAACGAAACTTCAAGTAATATGCATTTATTTGGTATATTTTGGTAAAGTAAACTTACGTAATCTAACATGATCTCACCCAAACTTCGATCAACTATTATATTTCCACACAATTATGAGTTTTCTCAGATCTCAAATTTAGTAAGCGTTGCATTCTGCTTCGGCATTTTCAATGTCTCCCCCGGTTGCATTTTGTGAAGGACTGTGAATTTTTTTAAATAGATTAGATCAGCTATTAAGAGGGATTATCCAAAAATATGTCGATTTTAAAATTGTAGTGTGTGGTGACTTTTATGTCAATTTCATGTTAGAAAGTAGGGATAAGAATATGTTTGTAGATATGCTAAATAGCTGTAATCTCTTTCAAACAATATTTAGAGCCACAAGGGTAACTAAGACTACTAAGTCACTCTTAGATAATATATTAGTAAATTTTGATGAATATTCTGACAACTCAATTTTAGTCTAGATGTTAATAAATCATACACAAAATTTAATAATATTCTTCAAGAAGCTATGCGGCTAAACTTTCCTCTAAAAAACTGCCAAATTAAAAGGAACACAAATGCATGGATTACCAATGGTATCAAAATTTCCAGTAAAACAAAGAGACGTTTATATGAAATGTGATTGACAGGTAAGGTGTCACAGGATCATTATAAAACATATTCAAAGATACTGAGTCGAATGATTAAACTTGCAAAACAACTACACAATTTCTCTCGCATAAATAACTCAGAAAACAAAACAAAAGCCACTTGGGCACTAATAAAGCAAATAACAAATAAAAACAACACTAAACCTATTATCTTTAATTCATTTCCTAGAAATGATGAAAAGTCTACTTTGAATAATTGTAATGGCTACTTTATTAGTTCTTGTCCTGTAATAAATCAAAATAAGCAAGCTGATCTATCTCTAATAAACATCAATAACAACAGTATGTTCCTAAAACCAGTTGACAAGCAAGATGTATACAACTGCATCACGTCTTTAAAAAATAAAAAATCTGTGGGTAGTGATGAAATCCCCGTTAAAATACTTAAAACATGTGCATTATTAATAGCTAAACCTTTAACACATATCATCAATAACAGCTTTTCAAGTGGGGTGTATCCCGAGGCCTTAAAAAAAGCCTGGGTTTTACCTATTCACAAAAAAAATGAGAAGGAAAAGATTGAAAACTACAGACCAATATCATTATTGTCAAATGTCAATAAAAATTTTGAGCGATTACTTTTCAATCGCTTAATTCACTTTCTGGATGTAAATCACACTGGATCGTAAGGGGAAGTCAACAATGACAGCGATTTACCAGGCTCTTATAACTATGATAACATCTCTCTATAATAAGCGGGTTACAGCGGCTTTGTGTTTGGACCTGTCCAAGGTCTTTGACAGTGTCGATCACTGCCTGCTTCTTGATAAAATGGAAAGATATGGCATAAGGGGAACAGCATTACAACTATTTAAATCGTATTTAACTAATAGGCAACAGAGAGTCACTGAAATAAACTCACAGGGGAAGAGGGTACTCTCGAACAAAAAAAACACAAGGGTCCCTTCTGGGTCCTCTGCTCTATCTCCTGTACACTAATGAAATTGTAAACATCACTACTAATAAAATAATACTATTTGCTGATGATACAAACGTAATCTACAGTTCGAATAATGTTGAGGAGTGTGTTGGAGAGGTAAGGGGGACCTTGGTGGACCTAAGTGACTGGTTATCTAAGAACAATCTATGCTTAACATGTCCAAAACTAGATTGTTGTTATTTGGGTCACAAAATCTTATAAGTGCACCAACCACACATAGTAATAATCTAATTGAATCGGTGGAAAACCTACCCTTCTTGGGAGTGACTATTGACAGGAGATTGGATTGGAAAGAGCATATTGATCAAGTGGCTCTGAGTATTTCAAGATTTTGCTTCGCATTAACTGTTGTAAGAAATAATGTTGGCATTGGTGCTGCGTTTTCATCATATCATGCTTTCGTGCAGTCCAGACTCAGGTATGGCATAGTGTTTTGGGGAAATAGTGTAATAAGCAGCAGAATTTTTATTCTTCAAAAAAAATGTCTTAGGTCTATTTTCAAAATAAAACCATTAGAAACATGTAGACAAGCTTTTATTACAAACAATATATTGATACTTCATAGCTTATATATTTATGAATCTATACTGTTTACTAAAAATAACTTCTCCACTTTCTTTGAGCAGTTACAGTGTGATCATGAGCACAACACTAGACATAAAAACTTTCTTATTCCCGAAAGATCCAATTTCACATACATAAATAGAAACTATACACATATGGTTATTAAAATATGGAACCGCCTACTTGAACCTTTTAAAAATAAAAATACCAAAAAGATGAAAGTATGTTAAAAAAAATTCTCATTAGAAAATGCTATTATACTGTCAGTGAGTTCCTAGAAGATACTGACTTTCAAGAGTTGCTGTGATAAAATAAAAAGCCCCTTGTTGCTTCATATTTTAAAACAAATTTATAAAATTGTGATTTTTTAGATCTTATTATCTTAAGTATGTTTGTTTTCTTATTCTTGTTTCATTTTATTTTGCAATTCACGTTAAATAGGTATTAGCTATAAGTATATTTTAATTTTTATATTATGACACGGTCTACACTCTTATCGAGTAAAAATTGTACATTAAGTGCAAACATGTATGGATCTATTATTGAAAAATAAATAAATAAATAAATAATATTGTTTTCTTCATTTGATCTACTATCAAAAATCCACTTTTTATACTAAAAACATTTTCTTTATATCATTGTCTCGATATAATATTTGTTTCATGTAATCTTTCTATACGAAAATGTTTAGATTTCAATAATATTTCCTCCATATTTTTAAAAATAATTTTATTCATACTGTCTTCTTCCAAACATGATATTGTTTTCTTTATTTCACTCTACTACCAAAAATCCATTTTTTATACTAAAAACTTTTCCTTTACAGCTTTACCATTGTCAATATTGCGTCTTAACATGCTAATCATTTCAAAATAATTATATAACGCTTTTAAAATTATTTGATCACTAATGATGATAGTTCAGAACCACTACTTTGAACTTCGATTAATCACTTTAATGGTTCATCAAATTAATCAGTATTTTGAATGTGTCAGGATTCATATGATATTAATAGATGCATGATATTCAAAGCACTAATTAGTTTAGCAGAGTCTAACTTGAGTTCAAAGTAGTGGCCCTTAGACTTTAAAAGGATAAACAATCAATAAAAATTTAAATTTAAAAATAACATGGTGTACTAAATATCTAGTTTAAATGTAAATAATCCAACTCTCTTTATTAATATCATATCCATATTTCCGCTGTCGCCGTCGGCATTGGTCTTATTTAGGGCGCAACTCTCATGTATGCTCAAATCTTCCGAAATGGAAATATTTTCTTATGTCTGTTCCCCATTTATTTTACGAAGTTAGATATATTGCGTCATTCCAATATATCTTCGAGAGTTACGACTTCAAAACATCGTAAAGATATTTGCGGCGCATCTTAGGGGTATTTATTCGGATATTATAGTACAAACTGTGTACTTTGCTGTATAGATTAAGAATGTGTTCCGTTCTAACATTGTTTTTGCGCTTCATATATCTCGGTAACATGATAGTGTAATGAATCAGAGCTAGTACCCGATACTGAGTAAATTTGTTTCAACAATTTGTTTTAAAATTATTTTTATTTGTTTCAACAATAAATTAGGATTGAGCTAGCTCAATTTTCGAATTTCGAAGTTTCGAATTAGATCGCCAATTCAAATAAAATAATCATCATCATCATCATCATCAATCAGCCTATTGTCATCCACTGCTGGACGAAGGCCTCCCCCAGTGTCTTCCATCTGTTCCTGTTTTGTGCCTCTCCGATCCAATTCCCTGCAGCTCTTCTGAGATCGTCTGTCCATCGAGTTGGTGGCCGTCCTCTACTGCGCTTGTCAGCGCGCGGTCTCCATTCAAGTATTTTCCTAGTCCATCGGCCGTCCCGCATTCTAGCTATGTGCCCTGCCCATTTCCATTTCTGCTTTGCCACATGCTCGATCACGTCGGTCACTCCTGTTCTTCGCCTTATCTCGTCGTTCGTCACGTGAACCCTCAGTGATATCCCAAGCATTGCTCTTTCCATTTTTCTTTGATGTATCTTTAATTTTCTCGTAGATGTAGCTGTTAGAGTTAGAGTCTCTGCACCGTACGTTAATACCGGCAGAACACACTGGTCATACACTTTCCTTTTCAGGCACATTGGTATATCACTGTTAAACATCTCTCTTAGTCTTCCGTAAGCTGCCCATACCATGTTGATTCTTCTGTTCAGTTCCGTTGTTTGGTTATCTCTTGACATCCTAATTTCATGTCCGAGGTAGACATATTTGTCCACTAGTTAGATATCTCCTCTCTCACTTTTTATGTTTCCGCTTGGCACTAAATTTGTCATATACTTCGTCTTTGATAAATTAATCTGTAATCCGACAACCGAACAGGCTTCTTGGAGTTCTTCTACCATTATTCTTATGTTATTTAGATTGTCGGAGATCAGGGCAATGTCATCAGCATATCTCAGGTTTGTTAAGTTTGTACCATCAATTCTTACACCCTTATCATCACAGTTGAGTCGTTTCATTGCGTATTCTAAGACAGTAATAAATAATTTGGGTGATAAGGTATCCCCTTGTCTGACTCCTCTTTCAACTGGTATACTGTTGCTTGTTGTGTCCAGCTGTACCTTCATCGTTGCGTTTTTGTAGATGTTATATATTAACCTTGTATATCTGTAGTCCACTCGGCACTTGTCTAGTGATTCTAATACTGCTTACAAGCTTATCGAGTCAAAAGCTTTGTGGAAGTCTACGAATATTAGGACTAGTGGTCTGTTATATTCAACTGATTTCTCTATTAGGATCTTGAGGCATTGTAGATGGTCATTCGTCCCAAATCCCTTGCGGAAGCCAGCTTGTTCAAAAGGTTGATAGAAATCGAGTTTGTTTTCCAATCTCACAGTTATTATCCCTGTAAATAGTTTGAGAAGGTGGCTCAACAGGCTTATAGGTCTATAATTTTCTAAATCTGCTATGTCTCCTTTTTTATGTAGCAGAATGGTGATAGCGTTGTTCCATTTGCTGGGAATTTCTCCGTCGTACAGGCACATATTGAAAAGCTCCATACTTCTATTGAGCAGGCTCTCCTCCCACTTTAATCGCATCGATCACTATATTGTCCTCTCCAGGAGCTTTATTGTTCTTTGCTCTCTGGAGTGCTGCTTTGATTTCTTCTTTATTAATCTCGTGTAGGAGTTCTGATCCCTGGTTGACAATCCCTTTCTTTGCAGTTGTACGTTCTGGCGTCTGTTCTTCTCTTGTTTTTGCCCTTGGTCTACGTTTGTACAGCTCTCGGTAGAATTCTTTGACTATATCCATTATTTCTTTCTTATTTGTCTTAATATCGCCTTCCTTATTTTTGATTTTAATTATTTGACTTTTCCCAATTCTCATTTTTCTGCGCATTACTTTCATGCTTTTATTACTTTCTATTGTTCGTGTGACTTCTTTTTTACGGTAGGCTCTGATGTCGTGTCTTATGGCTTTCTATATTTGTTTGTTTATTTCTCTCATTTCTGCGTTGGGGCTCTCCTTCCTCATTTCTCTTCTTTTTTGTATGAGGTCCTTAGTAGTTGAGCTGATTTTTTCTTCTTTCTGAATTTTCGGGCAGTGTAACTTTTGACTTTTTTCTAGGGCCTGCTTAATTTCATCATTTATCGATTCCATTGTGTCGGTTGGTTTGGGGTTGTTGAGATGGTCAGTGATACATCTTTGGAATTTCTCTATATCTGTTGGGCACATCCATGATTGTCTTGTAGGTTTTTTGATCATTCTGTATCTTTCGTTTACCTTATCTATTTTGACCGTGGCTCGCACTATCCTATGATCGCTCCCCGTATTGAACCTGTTTAGTACCGTAACATTCTTTACTATTCTTTTTTTATCGGCTATTATAAAGTCTATTTCATTTCGAGTGGATCCATCCGTAGCTTCCCATGTCCATCTTCTATTTGGTTTTTTATAGAAATGGCTATTCATTTTGAAAAGTCTATTCTGCATCAGAAAACCCAGCAGTACCTCGCCTCTCTCATTTCTTCCTTCACTCCCAAAGCTTCCTAAACATGTTTCTGATTCGTCCTGCTTTAGCCCAATTTTGGCGTTGAAATCCCCGCATAAAATAGTGAAGTGTGAGTTTTCGTCTGTGAGAGCTAGGGATATATCGTCGTAGAAGACTTCTACTTCTTCGTCGGGGTGACCTGATGTTGGAGCGTATACTTGTATGATCTTAATTGTGCGTTTGATTCCTATTTTCAAAATCATATAAATAACTCTGTTGGATATTTTTTGATTGATATAATGTTTGCATGGTGGGGTTTATGGACCAGGAATCCTACTCCTCCAATTGAGCTATTTTCTTCTCCAGTGTAGTAAAAGTTGTGCCCGGATCTTAATGTAATTAGTTGTTCTCCGCGTCTTCTTAACTCACTGAGCCCAATGACGTCCCATTTGATGTTCTTTGCTTCGATCTCCAGTTCGTACAATTTATCATCTGAAAGTAGTGTTCTTGCATTGTAGGTTGCAATCTCGATGGTCGCATAATTATTTTTTTTAGATCTTTCTCTTTTCTTCTTCGTTGTTATCGAGCTTTTGCCTCCCCCAAAATCCGTGAGGCTGACCGATTGATCGGTGTGGGACTGTGGATTGCATATCCTACCCACCTGGGGTCGTATTCCTGTAGTTTTAAAGTCCGACATTTGTGTAGAGGTAGGGGGGTTATTGGCATTACAACACCACTTTTGCCAGACGTGTTGGTGAGGTTTATTTTAGCCGCCCATTCTGGGTTAGACGCTGTTTTCAGCCGTCCATTTTGGATCAGACGCTGAAGGCGCTAGTTTTGGTCCGCCCCGAGTATTTGATTTCCTCGGTACCACCCATATCTGGGAGGCATTCCCCTATCCGCCACCTGGGGAGGCGTCCGATTGGAGACTAGCAACTCCACACGAAATAATACTTTTATTTTATTAAACAAAATTGAAATTGAAATCCAACTTTTAAGAAATAACGCCCAGACCGCGTCTAAAGTTAAATCATTTTTGCTTAAGAAAAATGGGCAACAAAAGCACCTATCATAAGCTTTATAAAAATAAAATATCTTACAATTGGAATATAAACATGGTGTTTAACTTCACAAGATTCAAAATTCGACTTAAATCGCGGTTGACTTATACTTTTGGGTTTTTTTACTGCATGATATCACGCGACTAGAAAACTAACTTCAAGGAATATCAAACACTAGTTGAACGCTTCAAAAACAGGTTCCCCCAACCTTTGTCCTAAAAAGAAAACCATTGGCCAGGGGGCGTTTCTATTAAGAATATTCCCAGAACAAAGCCAATTGAAACGAAATGCGAATATCGTGTTCTCCAATTTTAATTACCTTAATTTGGTCTAGATCGGAATTTAAAACGCATGTAGTAACTGATTTTAATAGGGTACTTAATATTGGAATTTAAAAAGCATGTACCTAATTTTAATAGGGTAATTAAAATTAAAATTTGGAACAACCGGCGCGGCAGGATTGGATTTTACAAAACATGTTAAAACGCTAATTGCCATATTAAAATTTTCGGCAAAATTTTAATAGCTGCAAGTGCAGAATCTAGATTTTTTTTAGGAGAAAACAAGTCAAAAAATTTGGTATAAAAGCGAAAAATTCTCTGGGAAAAGGTAGTCTGAAACTAATCTTCACGCGTAGCACGTCCCCCTGCTCGAAGATATGGGAAACTCTGAAACGGCAAGCAGAAATACACGCGTCTTAGAATAATAATAATCGTAATGTGACTGTTCAAACAGAAACAACGTTTAAAATGTGCTCGTGAATTTCGGTTAATTTTGTAGTGTTATACTAAGCCATAAAATGCGAAAATTTTGCTAAGTGTTTGTCGGCCTTTTGTGCACCTGTGTTGTTATTTTGGGCCCAACTAGATGAGTGGAACAGCCGTGATTTGCATATACTGCCTTCTATTTTGATGGATTCCAACAAAAAATAGGCATTTAAACCTTAATTCGCTTATCAATCATAGCGAAGATTAAACTTTTTGCGGTGCACCGAATTGAATTATTGTAAATAAATGTTTTCTGGCCCAACTGAGTTCGTTTATATAGAGTGTGTTGAGTTCAGAATTGTTTTGTCTTGCCTTTTGTTTTGACTTTGGACCTATGGACTGCAGACCTGAGCTCACATTGTCATAACTGGAACGTGCAAAATGGCTCTAACGTTTAAGTGCTGTAAAAACAAAGCACAAAATAATTGGATTTGTATAGGATGTCTCAATATCTATCATAAAAGCTGCCGATCAAGGCTTAAGAATGATGTAATAATTCGGGATAACCTAATAATATGCTCCACGCAGTGCTCAGAAGTAGCCACTGATTCGGAGTCTGAGCTAGTTTCTAGCTTAACGCAAATAATTAATGAGCTCAACACTGACATTCTGAAACGGGAAAAACCAACCCTTCTTTATGAGGCAGAATCCATGAACCAACAGTTGGTGGATGAGAATTGCGAGCTAAAGCCAAGAATTGCCGACTTGAGCAAGGAACCAATAGGCCATGGTGATCTGAACATACCAAAAGAGTTGGTTTCTTCGTCAACTCAAACAGTCATGGGAAATCTATTTTTGCTCCGTGATAATCATTGCCAAACCGCGCCAAGCGTGAGAGACATTGGAACTTCAATGCCCAATGTACAAACTGACAGTACACTAGTACCCTCCGACGACCGTCATCTACCATTCAAAGCGGAGCTGCATAAATCCATGGATGAGTTATCCGACCTTAAAGAGCGTGAACGGCGAATGCTCATCACTATCGAGGCCCTTAACCATGAGAACGAATTCCTTTCGAAGGAACTGGATGGCTTGAAGCAACTCCTGGCTGCTTCACACCACCCCTCAAGCAAGCTGGATAGATCTGCTCCTACAAGCAGTAATGGCTTGGAAGAGGTTGCAAGTTCGTTATTTGGCGAACTATCTTTCATAGACCCTCATATAGTTCTAAACCGATCACCAAAACAACAAAACTCCAAATCTCTAGTTTCACGACGCGTAGATCAACCCGTTTTTAAGCAGATTATATCCGGTGTTAATAAAAGAAATAGTCTGGTCTTTGGCGACAGTAGTGCAAGAGGAGTTGCCGGTGAGTTATCTAAGTTTTCTTACTCTTGGGACTATTCCATTTATGGAGAATGCTATCCTGGTTATTCTTTCCACCAATTGGCAAACGGACCTAATTTTGGACCTAACGATAATGTCATAGCGTGTATCGGTCTGGATTTCATTAGTAACAGTAACTCTTACCAATTAAATAAACTATTTTCCATTGGAAAGTATACTAATCTTGTTTTTTCTTTGACATATTCAAGTATAAATAATAATTAATATTTTAGGTGTATGTCATTATGTAAAAAGTTTCTTGCATGTCAAAATGCATCTATAAGAATTTTAGATAACAATATTGTAAATGGTAGACATAGGCTCTCAAGGAAGTCTTTTAGTAGAAATATGTTTTCTTATGTAGAGTCCAGTTGTACTTTGAAAAATGTATTCGTTTCATCCTGTATTAGATATTGCGACACTACCTGTACTGTTAATGTTACAAATAATAGTCAAGGCTTGTCAGATCAGGGTGGTAACAATATCAAACGAGGTTCTTTTTTAGACTAAAAAACTCTGACACGAGCATATCATTAATACTCATAAATATTCAATATATTCGTAATAAAAGTGACGACCTTTTTATAATCCTTGAAGGTTTAACATTTCCTAGTATAGTTTTATTGACAGAGCATTGGTTGAAGCCTGAGGAGCCTCTCCATGTACCGGGCTATTTTGTCATTTCGAAATTCAGCAGATCAAGTCATGAACATGGTGGCACTGCTGCGCTGGTGGATGAGTGTACCTCTGGGCGATTTAGTGGTGTAGATAAATTTGATAATCTACTTATTGAAAAAAAATTTGAGTTTTCTATTATTCATTCGGTTAAACTTCGGTGTTTTATTGTGTGTATCTACCGTTCACCGAACAGTGATTTGGACGTGTTCTTAGAGAGGCTCGAATTCCTTCTTTCCCGATTCCCTTTAAATCATAAGGTTATACTTGCTGGTGACCTAAACATAGATTTTGAAAATAAAGATGATAGGTTTACCTTGAGGCTGTCCAACTTGTTTGACTCCTTTGATCTTCACATGCATGTTCACAGCTCGACTCGTGTGACAAAAACATCCTCTACAACCATAGACTACATCGCTGCTAACATACAGGAGAATGTCTGGTGCGAGGTGTTTAATCCCAATCTCTCGGATCATAATGCCATTCTGGCCATAATTCCTATGAATTTTTTTTCGCTCCTTTGAGGGCAAGAGGTTTGGCAGAGTTTATAGTAGTCATAACTTTCAACAATTTCGTGACTTGTGTGAATCTTTCAACTGGTATTCCGTTGTGCGAGGGGCTGATCCTCTGGGAGCTTTCCACGGTGCTTTGGCAAATATTGTCAACAACGCTTTTCCTGTCCTTCATTTGAAGCCAAGGCGCAAAGACAGTAAAAGATGGTTGACACGAGGGATACGCACTTCTGCCTCAAATCTGAGATTTTTAAACAGTCTCAGGAAAGCGTATCCTGACAACATGATGCTCCAGTCTTATTACTCCTTGTACAGGAGAACCTGCAGAGTCGTCATTCGCAATGTTAAATACTGTATTATGCCAAACGTTTTTCTGATTCCAAAAATAAACAAGGCGAATCATGGACTATTGTCAATGAAATTACTAATAGAGCAAGTAAATCTTCACAAATAAATATTGACTCCAGCTCTCTAAACGATTACTACTGTTCGATTGGCAATGATCTAACTAAAGACTTTCATCCAGTCATAGACCCACTAATATATATGTCTAATGTGAATGTGACTGATACATTAAGTGTATTTACTCCAACTAGAGCCGGTGAAATCAGAAAAACCATAAGTTCTATGAAAAACAAAAAAGCGGCGACTGACGATGGAATATCTATCAGGGTACTGGAAAGCCTACCTGATAGGGCCATTGCTGCTCTATCACACGTTATTAATATCTCTTTTATGTCTGGTTCCTTTCCATGTTACTTTAAATTAGCTAAAGTAATACCTCTTTACAAGGGCGATGATCAATTGACTCCCTCAAATTATAGGCCGATTAGTGAAGGATCGTCTCTTCTCATTCCTAAATAATCATGACATTCTTACTGAAAATCAGTATGGATTTCGATCTAATAGGAGCACCTCTGATGCAATGTTCGAATTTCTGTCAGGGGTTTTCCAGGGTATAAATGGGCGTATGGCGACTGCTGCAGTGTTTTGTGACTTTTCAAAAGCCTTTAACTGTGTGAGTCACGAGGTGCTGCTGCAGAAACTTTTTGCTTACGGGATTCGAGGTAGGGCACTTCGATGGTTCGAGAGCTACCTGTGTGGCCGGGAGCAGTCTGTTCACATAGTTTAGCAGACAGCGTACTTCATGCGGCGTGCCCCAGGGTTCTATATTGGGGCCAATCCTTTTTTTAATATACGTGAATGATTTGGCTATGCTTGAAATTGCTGGGCGCTCTACGCTGTTTGCAGATGACATTACCGTACTGTGGCGCGACAAGGATCCGGGGCGGCTGCTGCGGGATATTGTGTTGGATCTCGGAAGGATTAACCAGTGGTGTGACGCCAATTGCCTCTGCTTGAACATGTCTAAAACTAACCTCATCGGCTTCAACTCTCATACTGATGGCTTTATATTTGGTGACAACACCATCGAGGCTGTGAACTCTTCTAAGTTTCTGGGTTTGTGTATTGACGAAAACCTAAAATTCTATACTCATATCGTTAAGTTGAACAAAAGATTGGCATCTGGTTGTTTCTCTGTTCGGGCTACCTTTCAGGAGCTTGGCAGAGAAGTTGCGCGTAACGTGTATTATGCCCTTATTGAGTCACATCTCAGATATGCCTTGCTCTTTTGGGGAGCTTGCTCTCGAAATCTTTTCCAATCTGATTTCGTTCTGCAGAACAGAGCTGTTAGAAATCTATGTAATGCACATCCAAGAACCCACTGTAAGCCCCTTTTTATCAAGCACTCTATTCTAATCCTCCCATCTTTATTTATTCTGGAAATGGCTTGCCTAATTCATAAAAATAAAAATCAATTTCCCAATCCTCAGCCGGTATATGGTACACGTCAAATTATCAATATTCCTTTGCCCATTCCACATTCCAGCCTTGTGAAGAATTCCTTGATTTACAGTGGCATCAAGATATACAATTATGTTGATCTGCAGATTAGAAATATTCAAGGCTTAAAAGCCTTCCGCAAAAGTTTAAAATGCTCTTTATTGCAGAGAGCTTTCTATTCTCTTGACGAGTTTTTCGAGCAAAACTAAAAGGCTCATTATTCTATTATTAACCCATGACGTGTGTGTTCCATTAATGAGTTATCTAAGTTTTATTGTGATAAATGGCTGCAATAAACCATTACAATTTTGACTGTGCTGATGTAGATACTGTGATAATGTATATTGCAGAGGTAATATTTGCCATTTATTATCTTTTAAGTCGCCACGCTTATGTGTTTCGTTATGTTTTTTTTTCCTTTTGATTTTGTTTCGTTCTGTTTGTTTTATATTTTGTATACATCTTAGAAAGCTTTGTCAATATGAAATGTTATGTGTAATATTTTTTGGACAATAAAGCACTTTAAATAATAAAATAATAATAAATAGAACGTTATACTATCCGACTAGGACTCGGGAAATCTTTAGTATAAATTTATCTTTTAAGTATGTTACTATGTCCAAATGGTTACAGTATTGACTAAACCGTAAAAAGTGTCTCGAAGTACCAGAGACTCGTGGAAATTAAATAAGTAATTAAGCTAATTAATGTTATGAAACGTTGTTTGAAATTCGTCACTCGTCGTGAGAGAAGATGGTCTAAAAGCTGTTAAGGCTAACCGGATTAACATTAAGACCTAGACAGTAAGTTTAGTTTTAAATCATAATGCTTAAGGTGCCTGTATGTATAGAAACATTATCACTGTATGTCTTCGATGATTTCAGGAGGGTTCCGTTAAAATCCAGTGCTAGCGTCATTCTGTATTTTATTTATTAGGAAAGGTAGAATTTTATTCACCATATTCTTTGATTGAATTTAAGCTCCAGGGAAAGTTTGATACAAAGTCAATCACAGCGGGTCAAGTATAATGCTAATGAATTCTCTTTTTATTAGGCCATAACTGACTATCTGGCGAACTTTAAATACCTAGGTCTTATCAGAAATTATCTGAGCAAAGTTGAGCCAACCACTGATTAAATATAAAAATACTCCCTTTAAATTGTGCGCACCCTTAAATTCGAAATCTGAATTATTATTTTAAAACGGAAAGTAATTTGGCCTACGCCCATTTAATTATGACTAAGGTTAGATGTGAGTGCTGGAAGGGTGGAATGAAGTTACTGACTACTAGGTGGAGTAATAGAGGTTGTTGCCCATGTGGTCTAGGTAAATTATTTTCGACAAAATAGGGTGTCAACACACTGGTACTGCGAACCTGGTTTCAGAAAATGAACAGAGAAAATACAGTAAGTACATAAAAGGGTGAAATCGGCGTTCATTACAATACATTGGTTAAAAACGGAAATAATAACTGTCTGTCAATAGTATCACCAAAGCAAATGGCACTGGCCATTGATCGCGCCGGTTCCTTTGGTAATTTTTTTATGTTTTCTGATCTAGTATAAAATGTCTACAAGCTAAATCAGAACCAAATGACTGTCGAAATTCGACTATTTCAACTTCAGGCCCTCTTCCATATATCCTCTGCTCCAATAAATGTTTTATAAGAAGCTCCATGAACCGATATATCAATACCCTTGTTCGTTGATCAGAAATAAATATACAAAAGAGGTGACCTAGAAAAATGGCTTAAGGGCTAAGTGAAAACAAACAAATTCTATACCATTTTAATATTAATTTCACAAAATGCAGTAACAGTTGCGTCACTTTATTAATTTATTTTTTTAAAAGCATATTTTTAATATATCACTGGAATGTTCAAGCAAGAATTGCAACATTTTTGATTAAATGGAAGTAATTGCTAGAGCTAGAATATAATAATTCAGAGCTTGAGCTAATCTACAGCAAAATAATCTCTATAATGCAGGGTTTTATAAACATAAAATAAACAAAAACAACACAAAGTTACCTAAATTATGAAACAAATAAGTTAAGTTTTAACATTAAGCTAAAAAATATGCACACAATTTTAAAATGAATTTATAACACGCAATGTTGCATTGGTGTAACTTCCCCCAGAAAAATGAAACGACTGTACGTCGTTTGCTATCTTATATCATACCTATTACCATTACTTCTCGTTTTTGTTCAACGAACTTACCGTTTTTGCTTATTCAGCTTACCGATAAACAGCTTTAGGTTGCGTCTGATATTTTCTCGAGTGGAGAAGGTATTTTGCTAATGTTATGATATTTAATTAATTTATTTATAATGTAATTGGCTGTAAGGCTCATGGCAGTAAATTGTTGTACATAACGGGAATTTGCAACTTTATTTTTCGCCTTAGTACCGGTATCGAACTGAGCTCGCTTCCAATTTCCCTGTAAATATTTATCGGCTATATATTTATATACATTTACTTATCGCTGCCATGGGCTTAATTTAGATTAGTTCTAGTTTAGTAAATACTGCTTATTTTTGGTACTTTGTGACTAACTGCGTTTAGTCAGAACCTCAAGGATTCAAGGTTGATTTACCTTTTCTGGATTCAACAATCCACCTCGGTTAATAATAATACACACGTAGTTCTGTTCAGCAATGCGTATGCGAGTTAAACTTCTGATTTTACAAAAACGGAGAACCTAGCCCATTATAGTTGTCTTAAATTTTTGTGAGAGGATTATAACTTAATACGTTATCAGGCAGAATAAGACAGTAAGCAGAAATATATATTTTTTTAATAATTTAAATACTTTCAAATTCAACTCTCATAACTAGTGAACCAGTTTTGAGCAATTGTTTTTGACGTGAACAGTCAACATGTGTAATAGGAGATATATTTTTAAACTCTTTAGGTGCAATAGGTGGTTCGCTCGACTTTCCATAATAATAGGATTTTCGTAAATTTGCACACATAATTTCATGAAGTGCAGAATGTTTTCTTTAGAATTTAGATACAGATCATGATATATTTTTCAATTAAAAAATACTCTGATATTATTGAAGACAAGGTTAATTATTATAGAGGACTTTTTAGGATCTTAAAGCTCATCAAAATCCGCAAACTCGTTTTCAAACTAAAGCAATTTAAAAATCATCCCAAAATTGTGTATTTTGTTTCTTCTTTTTTGACGCGCAGTTTCTTTGACGATTACTATTTTCAATATACATATTCATATCCACAAATTTACATGCACGAAGTGCCTTTATCCAGCGATTCATATTACTTTTAGATCTAAGATTCATTTTTAAAATATATAAATCGAATCGTTCTCCCCGTTGAGCATGCCATTGCATATTTTATGTGAATTTTATATTTGATGCTGACTACGTTATTACCGATCTTCCACGTCAATCGAATATTCGAGAAATATGTTCCTAACTTAAACTTTATCAGATTTTTATGGAGAAAGATCAAGAAAGTTACAGGGTTCATCATTCAAGCAGTAGAAACTTTTATTTGCTACAAAGTATTCATTTATTTAGAGCGAAAACCGTGAGAGAAAAAAGCTTTAAATGATATAAGAGTTTTGGAGCTTAGTCTTTTGTTTTTTTTTAGTAGTCATTACTGTAAAATAATATATTATTTCAATTTATCATTGCCTAATATTGGATATCCGAAATTAAATTTTTATTATAGTAAGTTCTATTATTATTATTTACTTTATAACATACATTACCCATGACCAATAGTTTAGCACTTAAAATATGAGGCAAAAGCCTTCAGACATCCATAATTCATATGAATGTTATTTATGTCAACATAGTCTATTGTAGAACCCTCATCTTATTAGTGGGGTTTTAAGGTGGTTAATAGATGGGTGTAAGGGGTGGCGCGAGTGAAGCTCCACCCAAACGACAACCTTACCTGCACGACGCGGTGCACCCTGCTAGAAAACTAACGAGGCTCTGTCGACCGAGTAACTGCCGGTATAAGCAGTCCCCTCTCACTAGCCAACAGCTTCGGGTGAAAGAGCAAGTGGGAGACAGGGCACTCCTTAGCCCTTGGGGTGAGAAGTCGCCCCAAAAGGCGGAGGAACGGAACAAGTCAACGACATAGGAATATGGAAGGCAACGGGAAACCACCATATTAAAGCCCCACATGGTCATCCTAAGAAAGACAAGATGGTAGAGGTACAGAAAGCAATGGCCCCTAGTCCGTGGCAGGCCTTGAATGGCAAAGGGGTGCTAAAAATCCCCGCGAGGAAAAACAATGCTAGGACCTACCCGAAAGTGGAAATGAACTCAAAACTGAAAATTGGCACTTGGGATGTGAAAAGCCTATACGCTGCCGGCAGAATGGATAACTTGATTAAGGAAATGGTAAGATGTAGCATAGACATTATAGGGCTCAGCGAGATCAGATGGCCTGAAAATGGTAAATGTACTA
Organism: Pissodes strobi; assembly: GCA_016904865.1. Classification (NCBI taxonomy): domain Eukaryota; kingdom Metazoa; phylum Arthropoda; class Insecta; order Coleoptera; family Curculionidae; genus Pissodes; species Pissodes strobi. The sequence continues at coordinate 132,904 of MU183650.1, read as the reverse complement.
CAGAAAAGGCGACACTGTATTACTCTGGAAACAACCTCCCACATCATAATGGAGTGAGCTTCCTGGTCAAAGGACAGACCAACAAAGCAGTAAAGGACTTTGTGGCACTCTCTGATAAAACAGCGCTACTACAAATTCAAGCAGAACCGGTTGATCTTAGGATAATCCAAATCTAGGCACCTATCCTTGACAAACCCGATAATGAGGTAAAGCAACTGTATAAAGAAATAAAAGAACTAATGTGATTAGTTAAGAAACACGAAGGACTCATAATCATGAGGGACAAGGACGTGTCGAGAATACAGTGGGTGACTTTGGTCTGGGGGATCGCTGTGAAAGGGGACATATGCTAATACAATTCTGTGAGGAAGAAAAACTAGACATTGCGAACATATGGTTCAAACTGCCACCAAGAAGACTATACATCTGGCAGTCCCCACAACACAGGAAAGAGCACTACGTAAGAAATCAAATAGACTTTATATTGATCAGCCAAAGATACAGGAATGGACTGCACGGAGTAGGAACCTACCCAGGGACCGACATAGGGTCAGATCACAACCCCGTAGTGGGTGAACTTAAAATAAATCTAAAAAAGATAGCTTCGTCCTATTAAGAAAATCGATATCAACAACTTAAAGAAACCTAAAGCACGTCACATATAACAACATATGTGCCGTGCCTAAAGTACGGATGAGAATTAAAGAAAAGGTGAATGAGGCAATCGCCGGAACCATGTCTCGAAATCAGAGCCCATCTAGCGTAGCCGACACCTGGAACAGCTTTAAGGACGCCATTGTGACTGTCACAAACAACGAAATTGGTCCACCAAGCAACAAAAAGAAGAAATGGATGACAAAGGATATATTGACACTTATGAATAAGCGTAGGTCCTCCAAGGACGAGTTTGAGTACAGGGAGATCAACAGAGAAATTCGGAAAGAGATACGTAAAGCTAAGGAACAATGGTTACAGGAAAGGGGCACAGAGCTGGAAGAACTGGAAGAGAAACATGATCATTTTAACACACAGAAATTAGTGAAAGGAGTTACAGGTCGAACAAAGCCTTGCAATCTGAACAACATCATCAGAATCATCTCTGATCCCAAGGAACTCCTTCATCATCGGAAGAACTACACACAACAATTATATGCTGAGAATACTATAAGAGATTTCACAGATGATTATGAAGGTGAACCCTCCCCAAAAATACTGAAATCAGAAGTCCTCAAGGCAATTAAACAAAGCAAGCAAGTAAAAGCAGCAGGTCCAGACGACGTATATGTAGAGATAATAAAACTGCTAAATAATGATAATATAGAAATATTCAACAACATATATGAGACGAGCGAGATACCACTGGACTGGCTCCAGTCAATTTTTGTACCGATCCCCAAAACACCAAACGCAAACCACTGTGACAAGTTCCGAATGATCAGCTTACTGAGTCAAGTCCTAAAAATGATCCTAAAGATAAATAATACGAGAATTTACAATAGATGCGAAAGAGGCATTGGTCCTACCCAGTTTGGGTTCTGTCAAGGCTTCGGTACACGTGAAGCACTCTTCATCCTTACCGTATTACTCCAGAAATGCTGAAACCAGCGCAAGGACGTTTTCATGTGCTTCATAGATTACCAGAAGGCGTTCGATTTTATCAAACATACTAATCTAATAAAGGTGCTCCAAGATAGGATGATAGATAAGAACGATTTACAATTTATAAAGAACCTATACATAAATCAAACTGCATCGGTAAAGGTGGGAAGTGATGCTACACAGAAATTCTTGATAGAAAAGGGAGTAAGAGAGGGTTGCGTCTTGTCCCCCCTACTCTTTAATCTATACTCTGTAGCAATTTTCGAAAGCGTCTTGAAAGATACAGATGACGGCATCAAAATCAATGGTCAGGTGGTCAACAATCTACGTTACGCTGACGACACACTCATAATACCAGGTGGCCAGGAAGCATTACAACGCCTTATAGATAGAAGAACGACTAGGTCTGAAGATTAACACGGACAAAACGAGGGTAATGATGGTTAGCAGAATACCAAATGTGCTCCTGAACATCACAGTGATGGTAAGAAAATCGAACAGTTCACGAAATTTAGATATCTGGGATGCTGGATAACTGAAGACCTAGACTTAGACGTGGAGATACGTAGAAGAATCGAGCAAGCCAGAGTGGCATTCATGAACATGACAACTCTTCTCAGCAACAACAGCCTTAATTTAAAATCACGGTACCGCTTTGTGAAATGTTACATTTACTCTGTGCTACTGTATGGAGTGGAGACATGGACAATAAATGCCAATGCCATGAATTCAGCCTTTGATACGTGGATTTTCAGAAGGATGCTAAAGATTCCATGGACGCATCGCGTGACGAACAATGAAGTCATAGATAGAATGGAAAGAGGAAGAGAATTACTATAAATAGCGAAAAGAAGGAAAACTGCATACTTAGGGTATATATTCAGAAATTCCTAGTTCCAATTCCTAAAGCTAAATAGGGAAGGAAAGATCGGGGGAAAGAGGGGTATCGGGAGAAAGAGATTTTCATGGCTAAAGAACATAAGAGAATGGACAAACCTCGACGCCCATTCACTTTTCAGAGTCGCCCAAGATCGAAAAGAATATGCCAGAATTGTCGTCAACATTCACTGAGTGAATAAGGTATCTCAAGAAGAAGAATAGATGGCAACATAAATACATTTTCCTTTAAATATACGTTGGTGCTATCCAGGCAATAGGCGCCTTTCCTATATAATATACTTTAAATTGAAACCAACTTAATCATGTGTGATCCCCATCATGTTCTTCTGGACAAAGGATACTTATTTTATTGGAATGCCCCATTTTTAAACTTTTTTATTCAGTGTCAATTCAATCTACATTCCTAATTTATATTGGGTCTCTTCATGATACGAGTATGTGGAAACATAAACTGTAGATTCAAATCTACAGGCATAGAAAAAATTGGAATGCTTTATTGACACTCAAAAGAGAATAAAAGTATAATCCTATTCAAAGTTCTAACAGATTTGTCTTGACCACTTGGTTCAATTTATAAAAAACGTCCCGAATTCGCATTTGAAGCAACTTTATGTGAGAGGGTCAAGAGAGGCAAGTTTAAAGGACCCGACCCTTTTCGTAAAGGCAGGAAAATTGCCAAGATAAAATAAACATCATATTCATTTTTATTGTTCAGGATTTTCTTTGTTTCTTGTAAATTATTAGCTGTAAAATTACTATTAAGACTATTTAAATATATACAAAGCAAGTGTCTGTTTAATCATAATAATTATTCATAATATTTCAGTCAGTAGAATAAGAAAAATTGGCATAAATAAAAAAATAGACCAAAATATAGTGCAAAATAAAGATTTTTATTTTAAGCAAAAATCTTTAACTTCCACTAAGTAACCAATAAACTTTTGGCTTTACGAATTAAAAACAAAAATATTATTTAAACCAATATCGATCAAGTTCTAGTAATTTGCTTTTGTGGATCAGTTGACCTAATAAAATAATTTTATTCATAAAAGATAATTATCATCTTTTGGCACCAAGTTTTAATGCTTTTTTTTTCAATGACATTAAATTAGTTCAGTTAGTTCAACGAGGGTCTAGCTTGTATAGTCAAGAGCACGAGACACAGCTATACTACGCAGGTCAGTCGGAGAGTGATGCACGGTGTAGGTGAGACAAGAGTACATTTAGGGCCAATGAAATTGTCAGGTTTAAATCCAGAGAGGTGCTCACCTAGAAGTGGCAAAAAGGTTTAGGAAAGTGGAAACGAAACGCTTAGACCGGCCCTAAGCCTGTAAGCGTAAGAACAACAGGCAACGCAGACAGCTCCTGTTCTGGGTGTGGTTTAATGGGTGAGAGTCCCACACTCCCCTTTCAAAAGTCTGATAGCGGGTGCATAAGCATCTCACACCCATACCGAAATAAAACATCAATATTCACTCCTGCGTCGGCGTCGTTGAATATTCCCCTGGCGCAACTCCATCTAT
>MU183650.1:56156-103882 GCA_016904865.1 Pissodes strobi | reverse complement strand
CGGATGAAGGGGACGAATTGTCCCTGGATTTAGAGACGTCGTTGAACGAATCCTTTAGCAGCGGGCTGTTACGTTCGTTTATAACAATTCAATACTTATAAATATTTTAAGTATCTGTAATGTATATGTATCAAAGTAGTAAGTTTTTATAAAAGGTGTTAGGTTTTTAAATTTATATATATAATTACTTACTTTTGATTCGTTCGGATGTAGGTTTTCGTATCAGAAAAGTTTTTTTTGTTCGAGCAAAGGGGATTTTTCCAAAATTACTTTCTTTTACCACCCTGTATATGCTTTTGAAAACTTTATTTTTACGTTAACGTCATGTAAATGGCCCCCTTTAATGGTTTCCGTCATAAAAACGGATATTTTTTTGTCAAAAAGTTTTTCGGAAAAATTGGCGGGTATACCTTAAAAAATCGAGATTTTCATTAAATCGGCTATAATTCGAAAACGGTAAGAGTTTAAATGGGAAAAAGATGGGTCTCGTCGGGTACGGGGCCGTATCCAGTTTGATTGCACGACGTTTCGTTTTTTTATAAATTGACCAAACGTGATTTTTATATTTTCTTCATTAGCTCGGTAACGGAAAGAGATATTTCCAATTGGTTTGCGCCAGTCTCTGCGGCGGCGCCGCGCCGTCTTAAGGTCGATCGATAACCTCCGATATAATTTTTCGATAGAAGTTCAAATAAGGCAGGTATTCGATAAAATGTAATTTTTGTCTCAAAATCTAGCGATTTTCGCATCGAGAAGGATGTATGATTTTCCTGTACAGAAATATTTCGAAAAAAGTTGAATTTTTTAAAAAATTAATTGTTTTACCGCCCTGTATATAATTTTAAAAATGTTATTTATATTTCGGTAACATGTTAATGGGTCCCCATGACCAAGTGAAAGAATTGAGCTACGAGGTTGGAGACGGGCGTAATGGAGAGGAAAAAAAAATGCTAAAATGCTGTACGTCTTCGTACTCTTCGCTTTACGAAAGTATGGGAACGTGGCAGAAAGCAGTAGGGGATCGTTATTTATAAAAAAGTACGGGTTTGTAAAAGAAATATCCATTTTCATTATCGAAAGTACGGCGACGCAAAATACGTCTTCGTACTTTTCACTTTACGAAAGTACGGGAGCGTGGCAGAAAACAGTAGGGGACCGTGATTTATAAAAAAAATGAGCGAGTCTGCCAGTACTCGAGACACTGATGTGTAAACATATCCTATATCGACATCATCGACATGAAAATCTAATGCCACCTTAGGCCGCGTGACGCCCGAATATAGGCAACCACTTATTTGGATTTGGTTGCCAGGCGTTAGAAAGAACAGGTTTTGCACTAACGGTTACAGACAGCCTACAAAAACACATTCCCGTCACAGATACCGCCTGACGTGCGTTACATTTGTAACGTTTACATTAGAAGGTCTAATATTATACTTCACGCATAGCCCTCAGCTCGCTTCGCTCTCTAGAGCTGATTGATGATGATGATGATGAATCAATCTAAAAATTAATATGAAACAAAAAGACTTTAATAAATCTAAGAATTAATATAAAACAGCATTAAAGATAAATTCAGCGCAAAAATACAAAGATAAAATCCTGAGGTCTTGTTCCGCCAAAGCCCAAAGTTGTTCTGAGAAAGCCGCACTCTTTAAATATTGAAGGAAAGATAAATAAAATACGTGCAGGTTTATTAATAATCAATTAAGATCACATCCAACTAACTCAGATAACAGAGATGCCGATATATTATACACTTATCGTTCACTACAATCGATCCTTTTATTTATCAAATGTCTATAACCGAACGGAAATAAAATTTACCGGAATATACTATAGTAAGTAAAACTTTCACCCAGCAAACTAAGTGAACAAATGACGGTCACTGCGAATGGGACATCTGTCCCATTCGCAGTGGTTATTGATAGCCGCCAATCATGGGAGGGTAAAAAATTTCCTCAGGCCGACAACGCATAGCTGGTTCAAAACTAGTGAAAGGAGCAGGATTGGGCATTTCAGGTTCAAACTGCAAGCGTTCCAAACCGCTAGGCAAATACATGACCATCTTCCAAGCGGAAGTGGTTGCCATAAATATATGTGCAAAAGAGTGCCTCACACAAGGACTTCCCAGAAAGAACAGCTACATATTCTTAGATAGCCAGGCGGCTCTAAAAGCTCTAAAAGCTTTCAACTGCATGTCAAAACTAGTCTGGAAATGTAAGCAAACCCTAAAACAATTAGCAACACGCAATCAGGTAACTTTAATGTGGGTTTCTGGCCTTAGAGACATAGAGGGCAACGAAATAGCAGAATGCCTTGCGAAAGGAGGCCTTATGAAGAACCATATCACAGAAGAACTAAACAAATGGGAAAATACCAACTTCCTTCTGGAGAAACATTCCAGGACCAAGACAGGTGAAAAGGTGTATCACCATCTCTGCGAAAAGAGCAGAACAGCTCTTAGACATGAGCAGAGCAGATATTAGAACTGTCGCCGGACTGCTCACTGGACACTGCCCGGTAAAATACCACCTAAAACCCATAGGCAAAGTAAAATATGGTCAATGCAGATGTTGGAATAATGCAACTGAAACCGCAGAACATCTACTCTGTCAGTGCCCAACCCAATTGCAAATGGCTCAAACAGTGAGTCAACTACCTCCTAAGAAAATAACTTCGTTTGGAAGAAGCCTACGTCTCTTGGACACAAATTAAGTTGTAGAGTCATGCACAAAATATCTGTAAAGGTAGAAACTAGCCGAAACGACTAGCTAGCAATCTACAATCCACAAGTAAATCTTCATTACACAGGATGCACATAATAATTATGCCAACTTTGAAAACCAAATACTGTTTAGTGTTGAATTGAACTTTTGATTAAATGGGCAGGTGAACAGACATAATACCTGGTTTTGGAGCAGGAAATGCAACGTTTGGGCAGAAGAATGAAATTATTGGACCAATTTTTATTGATGAAAATTTAACGAGTCAGAAACACTTAACAACTTCTGAGAACAACTGTTATTTCTAAATTGCTAGAGTTGAACAATTGGCATCCATGAAATATGGTTCCAGCAAGATGGGGACCTTCCCCATATTGCACTTGGAAGTTCGACAATTTTTGGACGAGTTATTTCCAGAAATGTGGATTGGATAAAGAGGATCGATAAAATGACCAGCACGTCTCACGGATATGACCGCCATGGGCTTGTTTTATTGGGAACATTTGAAATATAAACTGAACAAGAACAAACCACTAAATTTAGATCGATTGAGAGAAAGAATTTTAGAATCCAAGCTTATTACTCGAGAACTATAAAATAATTCTATAAGTGTGTTTTATAACAGACTTTGATATTGTTTGACAAATAATGACCAACATTTTGAACATTTATAATAGGTTAAGCCTTTTATTTCCTCCAAGTTTTTAACTTCAGGGTATTATGTTTATTTTTGGATTATTTAAACAATAAAATAAATAGTTTCTAATAATATTAACAGTTTTTGACTATTGTATTATTTCGTGTTTGTAAAGTCCACCTGATATTTTATGCTTCGTGGTTCTAACAAGCAAAAACTTCTTGAACATTTCTTGTCTTGCTTAGTAAGGCAAGACAAGAAATAGCCGAGCAAGACAAGATTTATTGCGACCTTTATTGCGAATTTGTTAATAGCCCGTCACTGGTGATCTTTCGGGCCACAATGAATTTGTAGGAGATTCGTTAAGAATTAACAACCACCGGCGTGCGGCGATTAGTAGATCAAAATTATCAATTAATTGTTGGATCAATTTACTTACCTTAATTTGGACTTATTGTCCATGACAATTTAGTCAAAATAACACAGGTAACTGGATAGCACATTGTTCACACTACTGTGACCATTGACGGAGGAAATATTAATAATTAAAAAAAATTATTGAACTGACTACTCTTGTTGTAATTCTCATATTTTTATCTTACAACTATCATCAAATGCTCATTGCATAAGATACTATTAGTAGAATGCATTTCCTATTTTTGGTGCAATTTTAGTAGGTGCCAAAAAATTATTTTAACTGCATTATTGATATTTATTTTATTATACGTTTTCAGGTCGATCTACTGCCAGTCCTCCTATAGCGCATGCAGTAACTCAAAAGAAAACGGACACTCCCATATCTGGTGCCATGGCATTTAAATCGAGAAGCACAATGCTAGAGACCACAAAAGAAAGTCCCATAGGAACGATGGTGTACATTATCGAAGAGGAATCTTTATTAGTCAGAGTGAATGCAGGATGGCAATATGTTGCGGTAAGATCACAATTTTATGGTTATATTAAAAATATAGTCAACGGAAAATTAACATGTTTCAAATGTTTTTAAAAGCACAAATAGCAGAGTTATCGTCGATAAAAATGGGAAATTATCATGTTGTATTTAATAGTAGTAATCTAACGGATCCCTATTCTGGTTCCTCTGGAACCTCCACAATCAATACTGCACTGCAACGATCACACATGTGAAACGACTGCAGAGAAGTCTTTTTTATATAATATTTTTTCGACAGAACTGGCATTACCTAATCTAGCCTCTCTCGTTTTCAAACAAGAATATCATAAGCCACCTTTAAACAAATAAAAATTTAAGCCAGATGATGGTTCTTGGAAAATATGTCTGTCCTGGTAAATCAGTGAATCGCCTTTTGGGTGCAACTATACATGAAACTGTCATACTATCAAGATTATTTAGGTAATTTAAAAAAGAAACAATTCCCAAAGCAGATATCTTGTTCGAGGTTTAGTAGTTGTTGTGAAAGGAGGAACAACCTTAATAGTGGCAACCCCACTAGAGCTGTGAGTAAGGATAGTGGCAACCCCGCTATACCTAAATAGTGGCAAAATCACTAGAGTCGTGAGTTATGGATAGTGGCAACCCCGCTATACCTAAATAGTGGCAACACCGCTACACCTAAATTGTGGCAACACCACTAGAGTCGTGAGTTAAGGATAGCGGCAACCCCGTTAGCCCTAGTGGCAACCCCACCAAAGTTGTGAGTAAGTCTTTCGGCTTAGACATATCGATATTATATATCTCCTGTTCCAAGAACACAAATCACGCGAGATTGATTCTCCAATTAAGACAAGATTTTTCCATGGAACAATTAGAATGTATCTTTCACACACAACTGTGTCAATGTTTCTTTGTAGTATAGATAGAAAGATCATGTCCAATGTCTTGTCCTAGGATGTTCTTTTAATATCAAATATCTTTGGTGTAATAAATGAAATAGGCAAACGCGAATTTGAGCCTATTATTACATCTGGTTCTTTGACGAAGAAAACAAAATTTGTGAATTGCAGTTCATTAATACTAATTGGATTGTGAATCGAAACCTCGCAAATCTAATAGTAGCAGTATTCCGAGATCCATGGAGTTCAAGGCCTTTGCCTAACCCTAATTCAGAAAATCTAAAAATGGCGTTATGTGTTGCTAAGAAGTGTTAAGACATATATTTCTTTAAAGTACTTAGGTAATGATATTACGCAGCTCTATATCTTAAATGTTATTCAGTAACATTTTATGAGTTATCTAATAGTCATTTCTATTGAGCCGAGACGCTAATGAACTGCAGGAATCACAAGCGGCCCTTCACTGCATGTAGCAGAATTTCATTATAACTTGCAGGCCAAGTTAGTCGCTAACTTCTAATACACACAATCAAACTTAAGCCTGCAATTTGGCATCGCACCTATTTTGATACCCCAAAGTAGAATTATGCAAATCTAAGGCTGACGTTGTAAGTCTTGAACTCATACGTCCAGCAACATCTTGAGCCAGATAAATTAATTTTCCATTTTTTATAATAGAAACCAATCTGATGATGTCAGAAAATGTATTGATGTTTCAAAAAGCTTGTCATCACTTGATATATTTTTTAGTACAAATTTTGTTAAAAATTGCAGAAATATGTAAAAATTTACCTGTTTGAAGGTCCGTTAACCAGGCCCCCCCCGCATTGATTTTTTTCTTCAAAACGCTAGAACAGGACCTTGAGATCTAGCACAACCTAGCACAATTTGTTTTAGAGCTAGCACACTCATAGTAATAAGGATATCCTCTAATTTATGCGGGGGGGCTAGGTTAACGCTAGCCCCCCCCCGCATCCTTTTTAATTGCAATACTGGCACAGCTTCTTTGGAGCTAGCACAGTCTAGCACAACTAGAAAAAATGCTAGCACAACTACAATTTTGAAAATAATAGACCACAAAAGCGCGTTTTCTTTTCTGTTGTTTTTTTCTAAAAACATTTTAAAATCATTATCTACAGATAATAATAAGTTTTAAAACAAAAGAAATTGAAATTGATTAAATAAAATAATTTAAACATTAAGTTCTGTAAACTCTGTGTTCTGTAAACTTTGTTTCCGGCAAACTCGTTTCTTTGGGATTTTGTGGCTTTTTGGTGCTTTCAGAGCTTAAAGTCCCATTAAACACAACTAATACTTAAGTGCTTCTATTAATAACAATAATAATAACAAAGAAGTTTTATTTAGTTAATTAAGTACATTGAATTGTTTAAAAACTATTGAAGATGAATTTGTCTTGCTATTTCTCCTTCTCCTCTGCATAAATCATGCAAGGAAAATAGTTCAAAATCCTGGATTTCACCAAGTGTAAAAAAATCAAGCAGTGACTTAAAAGACCTTCATCACTTTTCAAAAATAAACCCGAATTTAAAACCATTCTATGCCCAGGCCAAAAAAGCACATAATAAATTAATTAGAGATACCAAAAAAACTTTTTATCAAAACAAAATTATGTCTTCTAATAACACTACTAGAGCATGCTGGCAGGTAATAAATCACATGACAAATAAAAGTTTTCATCGGAAAAATATAGTTTTGCGTGATGATCAAAATAAAGAAATTTGTGATCCTATGAAATTGGCTGATATGTTTAACGATTTTTATAAAAATGCTCCAAAGGGCTAGCGTTAACCTAGCCCACCCCCGCATAAATATTAGAAGATATCCTTATTACTATGAGTGTGCTAGCTCTAAATTAAATTTTGCTAGGTTGTGCTAGATCTCAAGGCCCTGTGCTAGCGGTTTGGAAAAAAAATCAAAGCGGGGGGAGGGGGGACAGGTTAACGGATCTAATAATTTTTGGGTCTCGTTCCAAGAATATAATTTTTCAACCGTCGACCGCAAATAGGTTCCCGCTGAGGACAGATTCGAAAGTAAGATAATTAAGAACATTACGCCGTATGATAGTATACCCGACTTTACTTTTAATACACATAATAAATTGAAACTCTGTCCATATGCAGAAGATGAACTAGGTACCTTGCTTTTTAAGAAACTAAAAAATAATAAATCTTGTGGTTTTGACGAAATACCTAATGTTCTTATAAAGCAGGTGCTATTGTTTATAATAAAGCCACTAACACACCTTGTAAATCTATCATTTTGTTGTGGAGAATTTTCTAGTAGATTAAAGGTGGGTAAAGTTATTCCTATTTTTAAAAAAGGAGATGAACTTAATGTCGAAAATTACAGGCCAATTACTGTTCAGCATATTATTAATCATAGCATTTTATCAATTAACCAGCATGGCTTTACTGAAAGTAAGAGTACTATGTCAGCAGTACATACTTTTTATGAGAGGCTTGTTGAACTGGTTGACGCAGGCGAGTGCCCTGCTGGGATATTTTGTGATCTTAATAGGGCATTCGATTGTGTGGATCACAATAAGTTTTTATCGGTAATAAAGAAATATGGTTTTGTTGGGCAATCCTTTGAATGGTCTAAATCGTTCTTGCTCGAAAGAAAGCAATATGTTTCTCTCCAATATGTCGACTTAAAAAATAATATAAATAACTTTACATCATCAACAGTTGATATAAGCACTGGAGTTCCCCAAGGATCAATTTTGGGTCCGGTGTTTTTTTCTTTTATTTATTAATCTATTTGATAGTATAGATACAAACGCTTCATTTACTGCTTTGGCTGATGACATTTCAGCCATCACTTCTAATAAATCTGACTTGGCGTTGGAGAGTAATTGTAATAGTTTGATTAAGAAAATTAATTCTTGGTTTACAGAATATTCTCTATATTTAAACCCAATTAAGACCACTCTTCTTCGATTCCATAATGTACAAAAAAATATAAACGAGCTTCAAGTTCTGCTAAATGGTAATAAACTTAATTTTAGTGAAACTACTAAGTTTCTTGGTCTTCATATTGATTCACACCTTAACTGGAAAGCCCATTGTGAGTATCTGATAGCTAAAATTCACTCTCAAAGCTATGTATTAAGACAATTAAAAACTGTTTTAACTATGAATCAACTGATACAAGTATATTTTGCTAATGTTGACTCTCGACTGCGATATGGAGTTTGTTTTTGGGGTTGGTCAACTCTTTCTAGTGATGTTTTTGTTTCTCAAAAACGATGTATTCGTTCCATGGCAGGAATTTCTTCGACAGAAAGCTGTAAAGAGTTTTTTATAAAATATAATGTCTTAACTGTCCCGTCTTTATTTATTTTTGAAATTTGTTTATATGTTTTTAATAATAGTGTTAAATTTCAACGCAATTTTGATGTACATAATTTTAATATTAGAAATAGGGAAAATTTACGCCTAAAATTAAGTAAGACAAAAGTGGCATCTCGATCACCAAATAATATTGGTCCTCTTTTATTTAATAATCTCCCAAACCATATTAAAAGATGCAAAAGCGTCCATCAGTTTAAGCTTACTTTAAAGACATTTTTGATAGAAAAGTGCTTTTATAGAGTGGTTGATTTTTTAAAGATTGTTACTTAGTTTTTCTTGCTGCGTTAGTTTTAGGTATTTTTTTGACTATTCCAATACAATTCTGTAAAATGATTGTCTGATGGAAATAAATGATTTGTATTTGTATTTGTATTATTTCTTGTATTTCGCAAAAAAATTAGGTGGCTGTAGTCGATTTTCTAAATTCGTCTTTTTGTTTATGTTTAACATATTAAATATATTATCTATAGCTGGGCTAAGCTTTGTTGGTCCATGTAGAGTAGACTATAAAATTATCCAAAAGTAGGCGGTAGTCTGAATCTAAACCCCTTCTCGAATCGCATAAATTAGGGTACATACAAGTTAATCTCTGTAATACTAATTGCCCTAAAAATGGTTGTGCTAGCTGCTAAGCACACTCCTATCACAATTATCTTTACCAACACTCAAAAGAACCCAAAGGTTAACTCCCCCCCCCCCCACCCCCCCCCAGCCCCCCCCCCCCCCCCCCCCCCCCCCGCCTTCCTCACCGCATTTGAGGCCTATTATTTTCAAAAATGTAGTTGTGCATTTTTTTTTCTAGTTGCGCTAGACTGTCTAGCTCCAAAGAAACTGTGCTAGCCAGTATTGCAATTAATAAAAGTGCGGGAGTGCTAGCGTTAACCTAGCCACCCCCACCCCGGCATAACTTAGAAGATATCCTTATTACTATGAGTGTGCTAGCTCTAAATTAAATTTTGCTAGGTTGTGCTAGATCTCAAGGCCCTGTGCTAGCGTTTTGGAAAAAAAAATCAAAGCGGGGGGACAGGTTAACGGATCTAATAATTTTTGGGTCTCGTTCCAAGAATATAATTTTTCGACCTCGTCCGTCTCCTACCGCGGAACCTATTTGCGGTAGGTTCCCGCTGAGGACAGATTCGAACTCGCAGTCGTGGAAAACCCCACCAATCCGAATTTCAGCCGGTTTTGGGTACCTAAATAGGTGATGGTAGGTTCCCAAATTTTTTTCCGTTTAAATCGCTCTGGTCCGAACTACTACACCGACGTCATCGATTTCGGCCGAAAAAAAACTTTTTCCTGGAACTTGCCCGGTAGGTTTCACGGGCCCCTAATATTCATATTCGCTGTTTTTGACCCCGAAAACTCTCGAGTACCAATTAGGCCAAATCGCAGCTCACGTTTACTTTAACCAAAATGGTTGTGCTAGGTCTAAGCATGCTGTTTTGACTGAAAAATATTAGCTGAGGGTCGGCCGGCAAAAATGCATTCCTTCCCCTATATATTCAACTATAGGGGTGTGTGCTAGTTTTTAAAATGGTTGTGCTAGCGTTAACCTAGCCCCCCCGCATAAATTAGAGGATATCCTTATTACTATGAGGGTGCTAGCTCTAAAACAAATTGTGCTAGGTTGTGCTAGATCTCAAGGTCCTGTGCTAGCGTTTTGAAAAAAAAATCAATGCGGGGGGGGGCCAACGGACCTCCTGTTCGATCGTATGAATTATACATGATTATAAAATATTTGTTTGTATTTTTTTAATGTCAACCACACACACTAAAGGGAGATCTTATGGCACTCTACGAGCTGTGTGTGTGCGAAGATGTTCATGGACACGGATCTTGAATAGCTGTAGGTTATAGTTTGAGGGAAACAGATGTCCTGGGAGTGAGTTCCACAGCGAAGCAGTGCGCCAAGTCCTTGTAAAGCGATGTTCTAGGTGTTTCCAGTTGTACAACGAACGGGTGCGCTCTTGCCATCTGTCGTGATTGTCTGACAGGTGTTGCTGAGAGTGGGATGATGTCGGCCGAATCCAGTGAACATCTGCCTTGGAAATATCTGTAAAACAGGGATATCTCGGCCACATGTCTTCGGGTTCCAGACTATCCAGATCCCGGGTCAACTCCGGGTCGCTGACGAGACGCACAGCTCTCTTTTGAAAGGAATCCAGCAGCTTTAGGGTAGGCTTCGGAGCGGCACCCCAGATGTGAGCACAGTTTTATTTGCGCTTTGAAAAGCAAGAGCAGCTGCTGCGGTGTATACAGTTTTTTGTTGCTAAATAACGCACCAAGCTTCTGCGAGGCTGATTTTGAGGTTCGCAACGTGGTCATGCCAGGACATATTGCTGTTGACCGAGACACCCCTACTGGGGTGGATGAAGGATTCCACTCATCAAAAAACTATCCAAAACTGAGAGAAAAACATACAATTAAACACGAACAAAAACATAAAACTGAGCTATAATATGGGTATTGGCTGTAAACAAGCTGGCCGAGCGGCACCCATGGTGTTTTTACGTATTTAAAAATACGCCTAACAATATAAATTGTATACGTAAATATGCAACAAAATATTAGGTACAAGTTTCACTCACTTAAAAGCACATAAATAGTTAGGATTTCAGAAAAATGCAAGAAAATAACACTAATTACGTCAGCCATTATCGTGGGTGGAACAATGGCAAAAGCATTTGACTAGATGTTGTGACGTCACTGCAATTTAAATATTAGCCAGTAGGCCTTTTACCTGTAGGAGGTAATGGTATAACTCGAATGTTCGGGGCTTACATGACAAATGATGGAAAAACTCCAGAACAAGGACAAAAATCCAAAAACTAATTCTCGGTGTCTACTATATGCATCTTTCTTGCTCCTTAATAAAGTGACGTCTTCCAGTCTGTATGAGACTTTCTCCTAACCGAAAATAAATTTATTTTACTCTTTTGTAGGATTTTCAAATTGCTGAAACGTCTATAAATTTATCGTTCTTTTACTTTAATTAAGAGCCGCCCGAATACATGAGAAATTTTAATATAAGATCACAGCGTCTGTCGAGAATCCGTTTAGGCGTATAACTAATTTAATCCTGGGCGCCGCGCCGCCGTTAAATTTCTCTAAAATTACTACAAAACGCATTCCAGAAGCTATTGAAAACTTAAGAATGTACGGAGATATTTCAACTTAGCTTCCTCATATAATATAATTATTTACTGTTGAATGGGTAGTTATTATGTTACATGTCAATAATGATATTTGTTCTGTTTAGGCTTGCGTTTTAAGGTAATAAATTTTATGTTTATTACACAAAGCTTGAGGTACATTAATTTATTTGTTGTGCCTTTTTTGTCATTTTGGAGCTTGCGAAAGCAATTTTTTCTATTTTAATATTGAAATGCCAATTGAATAAACACTCGTTCGATCAACACGATAATTGTTACTTATTTTGCAGTTGGGAGCTTTGCTGCATACAGGCGCAACACCAACACCCACTACCACTGCACCTCCTCAAGTGAATCCGCCATTTGAATCCAGCAACCTTGTCAACCATAATATACTGCCCAAATTGTCCCTAATGCCTGTGCTGCCAGAGCTATCCGATATTCATCATGAAATTCGTCATCAAGTTCCACAGATGCCTGAAACATCCCTGACGCCTACACCCAATCGATCTGATTTTCCATTCAAACCTGAGGCATCCCAAACGCCTGAAGAGGCGAGGACAACTCAATTTGCGTCGGTAAGTAGTAGTGTTTTATATAAAAATATTATTTTGGGTAACCAGGTATTTCGGCTAATTGTTTATAAATGAGATTCATGGCTACGTTCAAACTTTCTTACGGTACATCCTAGTTGATACATGCCCCCCCCCCCCCCTCCTCAGAAAGCGACGGTCCCCGGAGCTTAGTACCAGATACGTCATTCCTTCTGAACATATATTACCTATCTGAACTACGCAACCTGAAATAGCACAGGGTAACTGCGGCGAGCCGTTCAGCTGTGACAATATCTTCGGCTATGGAGTTGTAAAAAAATAAATAAATAAATAACGAGTAATAGTTAAAATAAACAGCAAACATTCGAACTACTCAGCAAAATCATTTCCATTCTCAAAATATACCAGTGATATTGTATTGTTTAGAAAACAGCAGTTCTGTCTATTTTCTTTTAGAAGCCATAATTGAACGAGGAAACTCGAAAACTTCCACGCTATCGCTACTTTCTATATTACAAGAAAAGTTTAAGGATAGATTTTTGTGTCTTGATATCATTAAATCTGTGCAATCCAAATGCTCGAACTTTTGATATTTTAAAATGAATTTGTCTTCTTATTCAATACAAGGTGGTGCAAATTATTATCGGGAAACTTCGGCGGGGTATTTCGCAGTTAAAAATAAGTGACGAAGTTCATGTAGACTTGTGTCCGAAAATACATTGTCTCGAGGAAAATTGAAATGTTTTTTTTTTATTTTTGTAATTAACGTTTTAGATTTCATTTTTAAAGTTGTTCTGCCACTACTTTTGTGTTATTTTAGTAGTATATACAAATGCACTAATCAAAACTATCATTAAAAGGGAGATAAGGACGCCTCCCTCTTATCTTTCATGCCGAAACCATTAAAATACAAAATATGGAATTTGAGACCAACCGTGTTGAAATCAGCTTATTAGTTTTTGAGTAAATCGATGTTCATAAATGGAAATGTAAGGGTTTGATAGCTATATGGGCGTGTCCGAGAATTGGTTCTAAATAAAGCTGCACTGTGATTGACCGAATCCGATCTGCTTGCAGATAGATAATTTAAAAACCGGCTGGAGTTGTGATGGGCTACGTGAATTGAACGAAGCTGTTCTGATTCCAGATTAAATGCAGATGTTTCTTGTAACATAAAAACAGGACATTTATATTCCTTTGTTGATATTTTATTAATTCCGCGTTATTTTCTTAGTCTTTGAGCAAATCGATTTTTATAGACCGAAATGCAAGGGTTTCATAGCTATATGGACGTGTCCGTAAATTGGTTCTAAATTAAGCTGCGCTATGATTGGCCGGATCCGATCTGCTTGCAGATTGAAAATTTAAAAACCGGCTGGGGTTGTGATGCACTACGTGAATTGGACGAAGCTGTTCTGATTCCAGAATAAATTCAGATCTTTCTTGTAACATAAAAACGAGAAATTTATATTCCTTTCTAGACATTTTCTTAATTCCACAATTATTTCCTTAGTCGTTGAGCAAATCGATTTTTATAGATCGAAATGCAAGGGTTTCATAGCTATTATGGGCGTGTCCGTTATTACAAATTAAGGGGCGCTGTGATTGGCCGGATCCAATCTGCTTGCAGTTAAAGTACATAAAAATCGGCTGGAACTGTGCTGAGCTGCGGGAACTGGACGAAGCCGTTCTGATTTCAGATTAAATTCAGATGTTTCTTATAACATAAAAACCGTAAATTTATATTCCTTTGTAGACATTTTCTTAATTCCGCAATTATTTCCTTAGTCTTTGAGCAAATCGACTTTTATAGATCAAAATGCAAGAGTTTCATAGCTGTATGGGCGCGTCCGGAAATTGATTCCAAATTAAGTTGTGCTGTGATTGGCCGGATCCGATCTGCTTGCAGATAAAGTATTTAAAAACCGGCTGGAGTTGTGATGCGCTGCGTGAATTGAACGAAGCCGTTCTGATTCCAGATTAAATTCAGATGTTTCTTGTATCATACAAACCAGAAATTTATATTCCTTTATAGACATTTTCTTAATTCAGCAATTATTTCCTTAAGCTTTGAGAAAATCGATTTTTTTACATCGAAATGCAAGAGTTTCATAGCCGTATGGGTGTGTCCGGAAATTGTTTCTAAATTAAGCTGCGCTGTGATTGGCTTGCTCCGATCTGCTTGCAGATAAAGTATTTAAAAATCGGCTGGAATTGTGCTGGGCTGCGGGAATTGGACGAAGCCGTTCTGATTCCAGATTAAATTCAGATGTTTCTTGTATCATACAAACCAGAAATTTATATTCCTTTATAGACATTTTCTTAATTCCGCAATTATTTCCTTAATCTTTGAGAAAATCGATTTTTATACATCGAAATGCAAGGGTTTCATAGCTATATGGGAGTGTCCGGAAATTGGATATAAATCAAGCCGCGCTGTGATTGGGCGGATCCGATCTGCTTGTAGATAAAGTATTTAAAATCCGGCTGGAGTTGTGATGCGCTGCGTAAATTAGGCGAAGCCGTTCTGATTCCAGATTAAATTCAGCTGTTACTTGTAACATAAAAACCGGAAATTTATATTCCTTTGTAGACATTTACTTAATTCCGTAATTATTTCCTTTGTCTTTGAGCAAATCGATTATTATAGATCGAAATGCAAGGGTTTCATAGCTATATGGGCGTGTCCGGAAATTGATTATAAATTAAGCTGCGCTGTAATTGGCCGGATCCGATCTGCTTGCAGATAAAGTACATAAAAATCGACTGGAACTGTGCTGAGCTGCGGGAATTGGACGAAGTCGTTCTGATTTCAGATTAAATTTAGATGTTTCTTATAACATAAAAACCAGAAATTTATATTCCTTTGTAGACATTTTACAAATTCCGCAATTATTTCCTTAGTCTTTGAGCAAATCGATTTTTATAGATCAAAATGCAAGAGTTTCATAGCTGTATGGGCGTGTCCGGAAATTGGTTCCAAATTAAGCTGTGCTGTGATTGGCCGGATTCGATCTGCTTGCAGATAAACTATTTAAAAACCGGCTGGAGTTGTGATGCGCTGCGTGAATTGAACGAAGCCGTTCTGATTCCAGATTAATTTCAGATGTTTCTTGAAACATAAAAACCAGAAATCTATATTCCTTTATAGTCATTTTCTTAATTCGCAATTATTTCCTTAATCTTTCTGAAAATCGATTTTTATACATCGAAATGCAAGAGTTTCATAGCTGTATGAGCGTGTCCGGAAATTGGTTCTAAATTTAGCTGCGCTGTGATTGGCCGGATCCGATCTGCTTGCAGATAAAGTATTTAAAATTCGGCTGGAAGTGTGCTGAGCTGCGGGAATTGGACGAAGCCGTTCTGATTCCAGATTAAATTCAGATGTTTCTTGTATCATAAAAACCGGAAATTTATATTCCTTTGTAGACATTTTCTTAATTCCGCAATTATTTCCTTAGTCTTTCAGCAAATCGATTTTTATAGATCGAAATGCAAGGGTATCATAGCTATATGGACGTGTCCGGAAATTGGTTCTAAATTAAGCAGCGCTGTGATTGGCCGGATCCGGTCTGCTTGCGGATAAAGTATTTAAAAATCAGCTGGAATTGTAATGAGCTGCGGGCATTGGACGAAGCCCTTCTGATTCCAGATTAAATGCAGATTTTTCTTGTAACATAAAAACAGGAAATTTATATTCCTTTGTAGACATTTTACAAATTCCGCAATTATTTCCTTAGTCTTTGAGCAAATCGATTTTTATAGATCAAAATGCAAGGATTTCATAGCTATATGGGGGTGTCCGGGAATAGGTTTTAAATTAAGCTTCACTATAACTGGCCGGATCCGATCTGCTTGCAGATGAAGTATTTAAAAACCAACTGGAGTTGTGATGCGCTGCGTGAATTGGGCGGAGCCGTTCTGATTCCAGATTAAATGCAGATAATTCTTCGAACATAAAAAACCGGAAATTTATATTCCTTTGTAGACATCTTCTTGATTCCGCAATTATTTCCTTAGTCTTTGAACAAATCGATATTTATATATCGAAATGCAAAGGTTTCATAGCTATATGGGCGTGTCCGGAAATTGATTCTAAATTAAGCTGCGCTGTGATTAGCCGGATTCGATCTGCTTGCAGATAAATTATTTAAAAGCCGACTGGAATCGTGATGCGCTACGTGAATTGGAATACATTTTCTTAATTCCGCAATTATGTGCTTAGTCTTGAGCAAATAGATTTATATAGATCGAAATGCAAGGGTTTCATAGCTGTATGGACGTGTCTGGAAATTGGTTCTAAATTAAGCAGCGCTATGATTGGTCGGATCCGGTCTGCTTGCAGATAAATTATTTAAAAATCAGCTGGACTTGTGATGAGCTGCGGGAATTGGACGAAGCCCTTCTGATTCCAAATTAAATGCAGATGTTTCTTGTAACATAAAAACCGGAAATTTATATTCCTCTGCAGACATTCCTCAATTATTGCCTTAGTCTGTGAGCAAATCGATTTGTATAGATCCAAAACGTAAGGGTTTCATAGCCACATGGGCGTGTCCGGGAATTGGTTCTAAACTAAGCTGCACTGTGATTGGCCGGATCCGATCTGCTTGCAGATCAAGAATTTAAACATCGGCTGGAATTGTGATAAGCTGCGGGAATTGGATGAAGCCGTTCTGATTCCAGATTAAATGCAGATGTTTCTTGTAACATGAAAACAGGAAATTTATATTCCTTTGTAGACATTTTATTAATTCCGCAATTATTTCCTTAGTCTTTGAGCAAATCGATTATTATAGATCAAAATGCAAGGATTTCGTAGCTATATGGGCGTGTTCGAGAATTGGTTCTAAATAAAGCTGCACTGTGATTGACCGGATCCGATCTGCTTGCAGATAAAGTATTTAAAAACCAACTGGAGTTGTGATGCGCTGCGTGAATTGGGCGAAGCTGTTCTGATTCCAGATTAAATGCAGATATTTCTTGAAACATAAAAACCGGAAATTTATATTCTATTGTAGACATCTTCTTAATTCCGCAATTATTTCCTTAGTCTTTGAACAAATCGATTTTTATAGATCGAAATGCAAGAGTTTCATAGCTGTATGGGCGTGTCCGGAAATTGGTTTCAAATTAAGCTGCGCTGTGATTAGCCGGATCCGATCTGCTTGCAGATAAAGTATTTCAAAACCGGCTTGGGTTGTGATGCGCGGCGTGAATTGGACGAAGCCGTTCTGATTCCAGATTAAATGCAGATGTTTCTTGTAACATAAAAACAGGAAATTTATATTCCTTTGTAGACATTTTGTTAATTCCGCAATTATTTCCTTAGTCGTTGAGCAAATCGATTTTTATAGATCGAAACGCAAGGGTTTCATAGCTATATAAGCGTGTCCGGAAATTGGTTATAAATTAAGCTGCGCTGTTATTGGCCGGATCCGATCTGCTTGCAGATAAAGTACATCAAAATCGGCTGGAATTGTGCTGAGCTGCGGGAATTGGACGAAGCAGTTCTGATTCCAGATTAAATTCAGATGTTTCTTGTAACATAAAAACCGGAAGTTTATATTGCCTTGTAGACATTTTCTTAATTCCGCAATTATTACCTTAGTTTTTGAGCAAATCGATTTTTATAGATCAAAATGCAGGGGTTTCATAGTTATATGAGCGTGTCCGGAAATTGGTTGTAAATTAAGCTGCACTGTAATTGGCCGGATCCGATTTGCTTGCAGATAAAGTATTTAAAAATCGGCTGGAGTTGTGATGCCCTGCGTGAATTGGACAAAGCCGTCCAGATTCCAGATTAAATTCAGATGATTCTTGCAACATAAAAACCGGAAATTTATATTCCTTTGTAGACATTTTCTTAATTCCGCAATCATTTCCTTAATCTTTGAGCAAATCGATTTTTATATATCGAAATGCAAGGGTTTCATAGCTATATGGGCGTGTCCGGAAATTGGTTCTAAATTAAGCTACGCTGTGATTGGCCGGATCAGATCTGCTTGCAGATAAAGTATTTAAAAATTGGCTGGAATTGTGATGAGCTGCGGGAATTGGACGCAGCCGTTCTGATTCCAGAATAAATTCAGATGTTTCTTGTAAGATAAAAACCGGAAATTTACATTCTTCTGCAGACATTTTATTAATTCCGCAATTATTTCCTTAGTTTTTGAAGCAAATCGATTTTCATATATCGAAATGCAAGGGTTTCATAGCTATATGAGCGTGTTGGTTCTAAATTAAGCTGCACTGTGATTGGCCGGATCCGATCTGCTTGCAGATAAGGTATTTAAAAACCGGCTGGGGTTGTGATGCGCTGCGTGAATTAAACGAAGCCCTTCTGATTCCAGATTAAATGCAGATGTTTCTTGTAAGATAAAACCGAATATTTATATTCCTTTGTAGACATTTTATTAATTCCGCAATTATTTCCTCTACCTTAAACGAAACAATGCAGGTGTTCTCCTATGTCATGACCGTAATAATCAAAGATTTTATCGAGAGGGTAATTTCTCTTTTGTACGGCGCCAATCTTATTTCCACTTGAAATTGCAATCCGAATTGCATGCAGTCTTATTTTTAATGGCCTGCGGTTGTAATATTTACATTTTTATATACTAGTTTCGAATATTGCCCTATTTCTCTATCGACTGCTTCCCTTACGAATTTCTGATAATTTTTTTAACTCAATCCCAATCGCACGTCTTAATCTGTTGATGATTAGTTGAAAATAGGGTGTGAACTTTGTTTAATTAAGCGTCTTAATCTGCATAAAATGTCTATGCATATGTATAATGTTACCCCCTTTAAATTTAGAAAAAATATCTTGTGAAAAGGCCTAAAAAATATTAGAATGAAATAGAATTATAGCCTAAATACAGTTGCCAAAAAAAAAACACCAAGAATACAAAACAGTTTATTAAAAAAATCTACTTGGGTAGAATAATCTGCTTTTTTACAATTTAGAAGTTTTTCTGATTACTGATGGTTAATATTATGCTAAAAAAAAATATGGAATATCATTTAAGTTGACCTATATATGCCACAAGTGGTAATTAATGTTCAAATTACAATTATATTAATTGCTATGTTAATTAAGTTTCATCTTGACACTTTAACACTAGAAATTACAACAATCAGGTATCAATTAAATGATTTAGGCCTGGTACTCACTGCTATTAAACTTCAAATCAAAATGTAGCAATAGTTATGGTAGCAAGTCTCTGATCAATAACTTAACATTACTAATTACTATATAAAAATCTCAATAAATTACCTCGATGAGAGGAGTTATCTTTAAAAGAATATTTTAATATTACCCAGTTACTACTGCTTAAATATGTAACAATCTATATGTTAAAATTAAGGAATAAATATCCACTAAACTACACTTAGCTTATAGCTGGAATATAGAAAACATCTAAAATGTCTTCAAAATTCTAAACTAAAAGGGGTTTACGGAATAAAATATATAGAAATAAATATAGCCGCACCTAGTAAGGAAAATTGAGCTTAATTGACCACTAACAAGGTGATACGTTTAATAAAAAGGTTTAAATAAGTTAAATTAAATTTCTGCCATGGGTTGTACAGATAGATATAATTAACTTAATATAAATGGCATAGCCGCCCTAATTGTACCATATAAATTTAGATAATACCAAGAGAGGAAGCGGTAAAAGAATTACAGTATATTAGAGGACTGTCTCTTATTAAAATCACTAAATAAGTTCAGCGAACTAAAACTAAGTATCTGTGGAAGTAATATTTCCAGTAAGTGCTGCTTGGTAGATTATATTTAGTCTTTTCACTTGAAAAATTAAAAGTAGTAGCACGATAAATCAAGAACAAAGCTCAACATATTAGCCGTGCTAATTTATTATTAATTTAAATTGATCCTACCAAACTTGACGATGTGTTTTGTCCTCGGTAATTGGAGGACCTAGGCAAGGTACCTCTGTCTGGTCCAAGCTGGTGAAGACGGCTGGGCTCCTACTCAGATAAGGAAGGCCCCAAGCAAATGGGCAGTGGTCCCTCGGAAAGACCCTTTTAGAATAAAAGGGTTATCACACCCCTTTGCACACGATGTTTCACAACAGCATAGCCGGTACTCTAACAAAAGATACGCATTACTACGCTTTGTAATATTAACGAAAAAATGCTATCTGGCAATCATCAACCAGCAGTTTAAAAGTTAATTACCATAATGGGCGGAAGTCCAAACGAGAAGAACCTTCAATAAAATTCAAAACTTGAAAAATCGATTTGTCCATATAAATGTTTCGTTATCTTCCTTCAAAAAATCGAAAAAAAAATCAAAATCAATGAAGATATGTTTACTAACTAACTTGCTAGCGTAGGTCACGAGAAAAATATCGGTTTTTCTCTAATCGATCTGAATTTCTAGTTGTGCACAAAAATTTCGCGAGAAAAATCTTCAAAACTGCAGACACTCAAAAAATCGTGATTAAAAAATTTAACCAAAAACGAGAGAAAACTGCGGTTTTCGCTGTTCAATAGGGCAGAAATGACTACGTATTTTCTATTGGCTATCACGGGCCGATATTTTGCGATTGTATTTCAAGCGAAAATAGCATTAAAACTCGCAGCCGCCCTAGCGTTTCGAGCGCAATTGTATTTGTTAGCAAAACACCCTCGTAGTTTCGCTGAGTCTCCGCCGCCGCATCGTTCGACGTTACTTTAGTCCGATTCATTGAAAAATAAAATTTGCGTCGCTAGACAAACCGCAATTTTGGACGGATTGAATGTATACGGGTCCCGAGGTTAGGGTTAATATCAATTTCCCAATTCGCGTCATTGTCGAGAATCTTCGACGTCGCGCGAAAGTGTTTTGGTTTATTGATTTTTGCGTACCGAATTTTGATTGGCTATTTATTTTTGGTTGTGACGCGTGATTGTCAGTCATAATTTTCGTAGTGGGGGTAGAAGGATTATTCCACGTTGGATTGGCGATTTTTGGTTCAGCGTCACTTTTGAGTCAACCTGTCGTCAAATTGGCAACTTTGGGTGCCAGCTGGAAATTTTGATTTTGCCTTTTGAGGGATTCTCCAGTCGGGCCTTTGTTTCAAGTTTCGGACCATATCTGTGTCTTACCTTTTTGCTTAGTGTTTGGTGTCTGAAACTGCCCTTTAGAGGATTTAAATGCTAATTTAAACATATGAGTGTTTCTACGCTTTTTTGCATCTTCCTTTCTGTGAATGCCACCATTTTGTGAAGCCAGGTGGATGGATTTTAATTCCACTTTAATCTCTCTCACAGAGGCCTGCTCGTCCATTCTTGCAGTCTGGTGATTCCGGCGTGAGCTACCAAGACCTTTACAGGTAATTTACCCTTGATTTTTTTTCTCTCGATATTTCTTTTTTTTTTATTGTTGCTCTGAGTTTGAGTATTTTTGCATGATTATTAGTTATATGCGGAACCTTGAATATATTGATGTTTCACAGGGTTCTACCGACGGGTTTTTTCCTTGCTAATTTAGACTCAAGTTTCCTGCTGGTTTTTCCTTAACTGGGCTACAAACTACTAGAGTCCTTCCTTCCTTCCTTCCTGCCTTCGTCAGTTGAGGAAGTGGTTGATTTCTACAGGCAGTTCTTCGTGTTCCGTGAGTGAACAATTTCTTCTGGAGGAGCTGTCTTCGAACTGTGAGAAATCTAGTTTTTTATATAAATTTATAGTTAATTGCTCGTTAGTGTATACCTTAGCCTTCGAACTCTTAATTTTTGTCCTCTACCTAACAAACATAATTTAAATTTTTTTTTATTAAGTAAAGTATATCTCTCTGAGGAGGTCAAACCTTTTGTTTGCCTCGTGTTTTTTTCAACCTAAAAATTTGCTTAATTGCAGTTAACTTGGAGCATCTGAACTAAATTCAGTAACACTATAAGTTATATTTTTTCACGGTCATTAATTTTAGATACCTGTATTTAGCCGACTTGGCGTTATTTCTTAAATTGTTCTATTTCTTCCACTAACTTTTGGAAACAAGCTCCGTCACAAGTAAGCTACCCTAAACTTGGAGTATTTGGTCTTAATATAAAACATTTTATTCTTTAGAGTTTGATCGATTGATTGTTTCGTTTTCTTTAGCTATATGTCAACAACAGATTGACACATACGTTTAGAATCTCAGTAAAGCAAATATTTTGACCATTTGCTTAGGCAAATCATCTGTTTTGTTTTTGTGAAGTAACCAAGGACAGTTGATCGCTTTCTTCTGTATTTATAGTGGTTATTGTCAGGCATACGCCGAGAGTACCGGGATACCACGATTATTAGTATTTTCTCTTACAATTTACTTGATATTTCAACTAATTAGCGTTTTTTTATCTTTATAAACAACCATTTCTTTTTTTTTTTGTAATAAACCGATTCTCTGTTTGCCTATCTACCTGTTTTATTTAATTAGCTTTCAGTATCAGTGTTCCAAAGGGGGTGGAGAACACCGAAGTACAAAGTCTGGAGCTGATCAATGACAGTTTGTGACAAGAGGGGCTGCATTGTATTAGCTGGCAGGGACGTCAAACTGGTGAGAGCAGTTTAATTACGGGGAGTGACGCCCCCGCCATTCCAAGTTGCCACGGGATGTGGCCCATCAAATCCCATCGTCCTCCTCCAGGCTGGAGAACACCAAAGTACAAAGTCTGGAGCTGATCACTAGGGAGTGACCCAACAAACCCTATTTTTACCCCTGTCAGACTAGGGACCACCAAAGGAAAGAGTCTGAGGCCGATGCATCCAGTGGAAGCGGCCCTAGGTGGTAGATGCAGACGCCTACTCGCATCGTCCGGTGAAAGCCACCCCACCAGAACTGGGAAGCGCTAAGTGGTTTTCTCGAATCACGTTCCGTTTCCGCGCTGGTGGTTCCGGGGTTCCATAGTAGGAATAAAATAATATGCACATGATGGTGCTTCCAAGATCAAAATATTCCGGAGGTAAACTCCCCGGCCATTCGGATCTCCGAGAGCTGGGTGGCCCTGGGAGCCCTTCATTCCGCATTTCACAGACAGCAAAGATACCGAACCAATTTAGAATTGATTTTTGCAACATAAGAGGCCTAAATACAAACATAAATTCGGTACACCTACATCTACAAGCAAATAGACCACACATACTAGCCCTTACAGAAACACAAGTATGTTCTACAACAACAACAGTGAACTACCCTTATCCTGGTTACGACTTACATACCCGATTTAGACATAAGTTCGGAATATGCCTTTTTGTCCGAAGCGACCTTTCATGTCACCGCGAGGAAACACTCGAACCGAACAACCTTGACGTCATGTGGCTCAAGTTCACCGCCAAGGGATTAACCAAGTTTATATGTTGTCTCTATCGCCCTCCGAGCGATAGAGCCTACCAAAGCTTTTTTTCAACACTAGCTACCACTTTTGACTCAATACAGGTTGATCACCCCAGTTCAGAAATAATCGTTCTGGGAGACTTCAATGCACACAACACCAACTGGCTCAAACATCACAACAAGACCGACAACGAAGGTAGAGAGACTGAAGCATTCGCCATCAGCTGCGGGCTTACTCAAATTGTAGACGAACCAACTCGAATCTCAGAGAGGGGCGAATTCGCCGCCCTCCTGAATCTTTTTCTAACCACCAATCCTGACCAGTACACAGTTACAGTTGATCCGCCATTAGGTACTTCCGACCACAAACTTATTACAACGGTTTGTGAATTCCCACTCATACAGAAAGATCCACCATTGCCTCGCAAAATCTGGCATTACAATTCTGCAAACTGGGACGATCTAAGGGAGTTCTACCTAGATTTTCCTTGGCTCGACGTCTGCTTTGGCGCTGACGACCCGTCAGTCTGCTGCGAAAAGATCACGCAAGTAATCTCCTCAGGAATGGAAGCATACTTCCCAAATTCCATCAAATTACCATCAAAAGGAAAGCCCTGGTTCGACAGAAGATGCAAAAGAGCTGTGGGTAGGAAACAGCAAGCCTACAAGTACTGGCAGCAAAATCAGACCGCTGAAAATCGCAATTATTTTGTCGAAGCGAGAAACGAATGCAAGCGTGTTATCGACGAAACTAAGAACAAACACAATCAAAGGATCAGGAATAAACTTTTGCAATGCCCCAGTGGCTCCAGGAATTTCTGGTCGGTAGCAAAGGCAGAAAGTAACAACTTTACAGAAACGTCTCTTCCACCTTTGACAGACGAACGTGGCATCACGGCGACTACAGCCAAGGAAAAAACAAACATGCTCGCCAAAATGTTTTCTTCGCACTCTACCTTAGACGTCCCCCAAGGCAAGACTCTCCCCACCATATCGAACATCAACACTACTATGGCAGAAGTCAAATTTCATCAGCGTGATATTCGTAAAATCCTTAAAAATCTAGATACGCAAAAGGCATCAGGACCGGACGGAATACCTGCCATCGTGTTAAAGAAGTGCGCCAACGAACTAACACCCGTTTTTTCCAGGCTTTTTTCTCTGTCTTACGGAAAAGGGATTTACCCATGTTCTTGGAAAGTCGCTCGAGTGCAACCTGTTCCAAAAAAAGGCAAGAAAACCACGCCCTCAAACTATCGTCCAATTGCCTTGCTTCCAATAATCTCCAAAGTCATGGAACGTGTAGTCAATCAGCAACTACTCAAGTACCTCGAGAACAACAAAATAATCAGCGATAATCAATACGGCTTTCGCAAAGAGAGATCGACAGGAGATATATTGGCCTATGTCACTCATATTTGGTGTAGGGCAATTGAGAACTACGGAGAGTCCCGAGCGATTGCGTTGGATATGTCAAAGGCATTCGACAGAGTTTGGCATGACGGACTGCTCACCAAACTACCGTCCTTCGGACTGCCAGCCTCTCTCTGCAGCTGGCTTGCCAGTTTCCTTAAGAGCCGATCTCTGCACGTTGCAGTCGATGGACACATCTCGGACACATTCACCATCAACGCGGGCGTGCCTCAGGGCGCAATACTTTCACCAACTCTGTTCCTCATCTATATTAATGACCTTCTGACCGAAACAAATAATCCTGTTTACAGTTTTGCAGATGACAGTACCCTTGTCTCCCACTTTAAATCAGAAAAACCCTTACCAGCGACTGAGACTCATCACCGCAGACAGGAGCAGATTACAGCAATTAATCAAGACTTGGAGAAAGTTCAAACTTGGGGCGACCGAAATTTGGTCCAGTTCAATGCAGCAAAGACCCAAGCAGCCACGTTTACCAAGAGGGCCAATACAGCGGGCCCTGACATTATTATGGCAGGGTCGACCATTACTTCATCCCCGTCAATCGGACTGCTGGGTATCTCGGTCAACAGCAATATGTCCTGGCATGACCACGTTGCTAACATCGCAAAATCAGCCTCCCAGAAGCTTGGTGCGCTATTTCGCAACAAAAAACTCTATACACCGCAGCAGTTGCTCTTGCTCTACAAAGCGCAAATAAGACCGTGCTTAGAATATTGCTCACATATCTGGAGTGCCGCACCAAAGCACACCCTAAAGCTACTGGATTCCATTCAGAAGAGAGCTGTGCGTCTCGTCGGCGACCCGGAGTTGACCCGGAATCTAGATAGTCTGGAACACCGCAGACATGTAGCCGAGATATCTCTGTTTTACAGATACTTTCACGGCAGATGTTCCCAGGATTTGGTCCGCCTCATCCCGCCCCTGGCAGCTCCTGTCAGACAGTCACGACAGACGGCAAGAGCGCACCAGTTCGTCGTACAACTGGAAACACCTAGAACATCGCTTTACAAGAACTCCTTTGTCTGGCGCACTGCATCACTGTGGAACTCACTCCCAGGACATCTGTTTCCCACTAATTACAACTTACAAATGTTCAAGAGCCGTGTCAATCAACATCTTCGCACACACACCGCTCGTCGAGCGCCATAGGGTCTCCCTTTAGTGTGTGTGCCACTGCCATAAAAAAAAGAAAAAAAAAAGTAAGTTTACTTGATTTAAACTATTTGTACTCAATAATTGAAACGTTCTGGATTTACTGATTTTACCTTTATTGTTATCGTTCATTACTGACTGAGTTTTAATTAATACGTGAGTATTTGTTTTATTTGTCTATTGTTAATATTGATAAATTTCTGGCATTCAAATCTGATCTAATATCTAACTTATTTTTGTTATCATTTTATTTTGTCGTAAAGCTTAAGGTAAAACGAGTTCCATATTTCAACTTTGGGGTATATCATGCTTGTGCCGTCCTCAAGCTCGTGGCGCCTTAAATAAATAAACCCACTCCTACTCTCTGACGTTTGAGGTAGGGCCTAATTTGTACGCTTATACGACAAATCGTTCTAGCCTACGTGTCGATACAGGTAAATTCCTTCAGTTTCAATTTTAAATTCTTAAATTTTAAATTTTTCTTTTAATTTGATATTATTCACTCTCAGTTCCTTCTAAACTGGAGTGAAGGTTATGCGCGAGGGACAAGAAGAAGCGTTACAAGGCACTTAAAGTTATGGAAAAAATTGTAAAAAACCGTACTAATTTTATTTTTAAATTCATATTTCGAAATATAACCGATTCTATAGAAAACTATGATCATTTTTTAATTCAGCTGGCTGGTGAAAGTATAAGTATCGGGTCAGACAATGTAATTTTTTCAGAAAATGTAAAAAATTGATTTGTCGATACACCTATTTATAAAGTCATTGATTGCGCTGACATGCGGAAGCTAGCCGGCGCGGCACCACACAGAGCAAATAATTGTATGCTGTGACGTCGCAGATAAGAAATTGAATAAGTTCATCATTTTCGAAGATATCTAAATTATTTTCATACATTGACAGATTAAAAGATGCTAACGTTGATAGATTTTTCTTAAGAAGTAAGGTTCGAAATTAACTAAATTCGTAAGTGTGCTTACCATTGATGCTCTATGCGAATTACCGGTATTTTTTTAATTTTCGGCCTAGGGCCAATATTCTTTATACTATTTTCTGTCCACAATCATTGAGCGCCACCCGTTCTAGCCACCTAAATGGAAAAAGCTCTGCTGATGTTGTGCAGGGTGGCTAGGTCAGCTCATTTAATCAACCCGTACTTAATTTCAAACCAACAAGAAAACAAGAATATAGGCCGGCTTATTAAAACAATATATTTGCTACAAGTTCTTTTTTTTTAAAAACACAGCAACAATCTATCTGGGGAAAAATGTTAAATGGAAATGCGGTTAGTTAAGACAAAAGAATGTCAAGTGACTTAAAGTAATTGATAAAATAAACAGAGCACAATATGGAAATTGTGCGGAGACCAATTCGGTTGTTAATACTCGGTTCTGTATGCCTTACCGCTAAATGCACTAAATACTACTAACCGAAGTGTTCACTTTAATGTCAACTAAGCTAATTACATCTAGGTATGCGTGCGCTAGTAGCTGCACCGATTTTAAATGTAGCGATAATAATATGTAGCAATGAACAGCCACAATAATTAAATGAAATGACTCGATAAATTGATAAAAAAGAATAAAATTAGAGTAAAACTATTGAAAGCTTGGCTATCAATATGACTTATATTATAAAGAAAGAAAATTGAGAGCGGTTATTTTACTCGATAAATTAATGAAACGAATGAAATTATAGAAACTGTTTCAAAGCTCAACTGTCAATGCTTGATTTATATTAAAGAGAAAGAAAATTCAGAGCGATTAATGATAATAAATGAATAAATAAACTTAAGCTTCTGTACGATACCACTTAGATCCGTCGAACTCTGGTAAAGGTGCCGGGCACCTGTTGGTACTGCTAGGGCACTGGCCCTGAGGGAAAACTAGCCGAGATCTCGAAGGCTCGGTATTTGGCTTGGCTCTAGTGTAGCCTGGTAGTTGAAGTGGTGGCTCTCTAGTAACCCCTGCGTCTTTCCCTCCAGGAAAAGCCCTGAAATAACCCAGTGCGCATTAGACGAAGCCCCCTTACTTTAATAAAAACCATAACCCCCCCCTTGCATAAATATATCTTCTTTATAAAACAAATTCCCCCAGAAAAAAAAGCCATGGTCTTGCAATGCCCATTAGCAAATAAAAGAGATACTAAGGTTCAGACAACTTGAATATAAAAAAAGATAGGGATGAATCACCCCTAAAAGAAAATATAAACTTCCCAATACGATCAAAACTCAAGTTACATCAAAATAAAAATTCAGATTTGATAAAAGGGAGTAGATAAGATAACATATGGGACGCAAAGCAAATGGCGGTATAAGCACAAAAAAAGGTAACACAGATAAAGCAATTAAATCATTAATTTAGGCAAAACTAGAGCAATAATTACCTCGTTAGTGTGTGTAAGGGCTACGGAAATTCGACGGTCTCGGTCTTATCTGACGAACGTGGAAAGCCTCTAGAAATAATGGAAAAAAACTGTTCGCGACATGGCGTCCACGCGCTTCACAGACAATATAAAAAGAAATCCAGAGAAAATGCTTCCCTAATACAGCAGTATTCAGATCCCGATTAATCGGTCGTGTCAAAACACAAACAGAAAATCAATACAATATATCTCCAAAGAAAGGGTAGAATTGAATCACAATAAAATGTTGAGTCTCTATGACTGCACTATCAGCAAACCTTCTCTTCGCCTCGATGGATGTTTTAGAAGAGCCAAATCCTCAGTTTTCAGTCAATTTGTCTTTTTCACTTCTACGGGATTAGAGGGGGGAGGGGAATTGTAGGGCGGAGAACTGCCGTATAGTATTCTAACAATTCGATACGAGGAATAATTCTAAGATAATAAACAAATTAGTTCTCGTTTACTATGGTTGTAAAACGACTCCGGAAGCCACAATTAATTCACCTAAATTGAAATGCCAGAAAATATTCCCTAACAAAACGATAAACTTTTAAACATTTAAATCGACAGCTGGCGTTTAGAAGAAATGGTATATTCCTATTACTCGGTTGAATGTTACTAAAACTACAGCCTGCCGTGTGAATATATTTAGAAGCAGAGGTACCAAAACAATCTAACGATCTTCAGAAATGGCGGCCGGCAATTGGTGTTCCGCAACCAAGGGGCTCCCAAAAGGTTATGGAATATTCACACCGTCAGTCAAATATGGATCGACGAATCTACTGCAGCGTATTTGTGGGTTTATTACCAGAATTCTTAAAAATAAAGAACGGTTTGCGGGCTGTTCTACCATAATGTAATATAAATCAAGCCAAGCTATTACAATAACAATGTGCTTTGCTTATCAATGAAAATAAACACTGTCACAACGTGTTATAAATGCTAATGCAAATATATCGTTAACCTATACTTAGAATATAGTTAATTTATATTAAGAAAAGCGGCAATTCCAAGCGAATTGTTAGGAAATCAAATCAATAAATTTAGAATTAATAAGCCGATGAGTACAAAATATAAGATGATAAATAAAATTTGAAAAATATTTGACATTGGCAAAATCGAACTGTTACATCCTTCTTTTATTTTCTTGCAATCCATGCGCTTTCGATCATCAGGTCACTAATTGGATCAATTGGGTGTTTCTTAAAACATAATTATAGATTAGTGTTTGCTATTTTATGCCATAAAAGCTATATTGTATCTTCTTTGCTTAATATGCTTTCCGCATATTAGATGCCCAATATTTTAGTATATTGGGCAAGCACTCAATTGATGTGGAATTTTCCAATTTATAATTTCGTACGTGGCAAAACTCGGTGAACTGTTTCCACATGAAATTATCTGATTGGTTTTATGTGTAGTAGTCATATGCATTTATTACCCTCGAAAAAATACCTCCATGACCTTAATACACAAATAATATCTTATCGTTTCTTCTTATTACCACTCGAAATTGCAATCTCGAATGCATCCAGTTGAATTTTTAATGGTCGACGGCAGTAATATTTACATTTTTATAGACCCTTATTCTTATTAAACTACTGATTCTGCAACCTTCCCCGAATTCCTCCATCGACTCGGTGTTATGTCTCCCTTGCGGACGGTAGCGCTGATAACTTCTTGAACTCCTAAGTTTGCATTTTCCTAAAACGATCGTCGAAACAGTTTCCCAGGTACTTGACCGAGATTTATTTCTAAAGATGGCTGCGCTTCGTTCTCCTCTGATTTTATGGGATATTGTATTTATGACCGTCTGTTTTTATTTATTTTCACATAAACGATATATCATAGGGATATGAATAGAAATAGAAGGATGAAAAATAGAAGCAAATGGTCACGGCAAGTACAAATGAGAACATAACAAAATAATAAAGAAGGATAACCCTATCAAAGTTTAATAAATCGGCGGACTAAAACTAAATTATTCAAAATACTTGGAAGGTTTAACTAAGGCAGAAATTGTTAACTAACAGAGTTCGGATAAAAGCGTAGTTTTTTCACAAGCTGGGAATAAAAAGATGAATAGTTCTAAATGCAACCAACCGTGCTAATTTTAATTCATATTTTAAGAATTCGCCGAACTTCTTCAATTAATTTCGGTTGAAATCCAGTAATTTACATCCACGTCTCGTTGTAATGATTTGACTATCTGTTTCGGCAATATATTTTTATTTCAATATCTTCCGGAAGGGGTGAAGTGGGTCACACATGAGCTTGCCTTAAATACCAAAAAAATATTGGTCAAAAGATGCAAAAGTTGCCGAACATCAAACTTAATTAAAACTTTGTTGCCCAGAATTTATTGCCTATGAGTGTATAAATAAATATTTGTGTGTATACTTATCTCTTTAATACTTAAGTCGTGCTTGGTGATATATACTGCGTTTTCCTTTGAAACAAATTAGTATGAGAGTACGAGATATTGAGGTAACCCGCGTATTTAAAATATTATTTCATTAGACGGTTTCGGGACACTCCATATGTAAATAAGGAGGAAAGAGAGAAAAACAAGTCATAAATGGAAGTCGAATTTTGCGAGGTTTTTTTGAGGAGATCCGAAAGGTATCGCTCGAGAACGGGGATAGATAATTCATATTTGAAGACATAACATGTGTACATATTTAATTAAATCGTTTTATACTGCGAACAACACTATTTTAAATAAAAACAGAAAATGTATTGTTTGCTGTCTTTTCGTGCTAGAATTTATATTGTTACGGCTAGCCTAACAACCATCCGAACGTTTTTGCGCTACCCAACTAGCCGCCGTGCCCCTCGCTTCTTTTTCTGTATGACTCATCGCCCGGCCGGACGCGAAGTTTCAGGATCGCTGGAATTACCTCGATGGCCTCATCGAGATCATATAGAGTGGCCTCGGAATACTTCCCGAATATTCATGATAGATTTAAGATTATATATAAGCAAACCTAAGGCGAATGTTAGTCAGTCGGTTAGTTAGTTCAGTTCAGTTAATCATTGAATGTCGAATAGATATTAGTTGTAAAGTTATAAGAGTATTTTAAAGTATTAAATTGTATACAGTGGTAGTGAATAAAGAGAGTATTTGTTGAAAATAGCAAAGTTGTAATTCTGTGAAGAACCCACGGGAAAAACGTAACAATATTTTAGTTTGACTGAGAGTGTACACAAGGGCCTTGATGAATCTATACTAACCATTTTCTACCCTGACGGGAGAATATCCTAGTTATAAATGATCATTCTAGAGATATCAAATCCTCTGACTAAAAATATTCCGCCATTACTGCCATCTGCCGAGGATACATCAAATTCTTCTAAGCATTTGAAACCAAACAATGCGCAACAGCAGAGGAAGCATTCCGGAAATTCCACTGATCCCATCACCTTGAGCCAGATGAATCGAGCAGTCGGGTCCGCCATGTTGACACTCTCAACGGAGTCAATGGATTGACTCAGAACACACTACCGATGCCTCGAGAGAGAATGAAACGAATGGCGGCAGTATTAGTCAGGGCGCTTCAGGCTGGAAACAGGTTTCTCGGTCTCATACGAGAAGGTAGCCAATAATCGGATCCAATACGGGAAACTTGGGAGTGCAGTCAGTTCTAAAATGTGGTTTCCTACATGTCTATAGACTGGATGCAAGGACAAATAGCACTGATCTTAGTAATTTTCTGGCACAGTCAGCACCAAAAATAAAATTCGAATGTAAAGATCTAAAACGTACTGAAAGAAGCAGCTCATTTATTGTATCATTTCCGATAAAGCATGTACAACAAATGTACGACCCGCTCATCTGGCCCTCCGGCGCTTGCATTAATCGGTATCGCTTTCCAAGTGAATCCAGGTCTGGCCCGCAGGTCACCGAAAAAACAAATTTCAGCTCACCGGCCTCTCAGGAGGTTCGCTAGGGAAAGATGTTACGACGACCAGTTCCCTTCGGGTCTGTAGGAATGTCACATTAATATAAGAAGTATGAGAAACAAAGTTCACGAACTGGAACTGTTTTTGCAGTCAATGGGATTCCCGGAGATTGTCTGTATTACCAGAGACTTGGTGTGGTACCGAGGAGATTTCTCTGGTAAGTCTTCAGGGTTATCAGCTAGCCAGCTCATACTATCGATCCACCCTTAAGGGGGGTGGTGTTGCAATATTTGTACGGCAAGATATCAAATTTATATCACTTAGTAAGTCACATAGTTTGAATAATGACCAACATTTCGAATTTTCATTGTGCGAAATACGTATGAAAAATAATTCCATTTTTGTATGCTGCTTGTATCGCTCCCCAATTGGCAATTTGGATGGATTTTTTTAACAACCTATATGAGTTACTGTCTGATGTATGTAAACCTGGCAGAGACTCTTTTCGCTGTGGGGATTTCAACGTCGATTTTCATAAAGAATCTACAACCGTCTCGAGGTTGGATAATATATTTTCATCATTTGGTTTGCACAAAACGATAACTGAATATACTCGCATTCAAAATGACTCAAAAACGATCATCGATAATATTTTCTGCACCTTGGGTCCGACGTTGGTGACTCCTCGGGTTGTTTACACTGATATTTCAGGCCATTCTATGCAATTGTTGTCTTTTGACTCAGGGAAAAACAGCAATTTTACAATAATTTTACAGAAAAGATTTTTTCATAAGGATGGCAACATTAACAATTTTAAGTTAGAACTCTCAAAGGTTAGCTGGTATTCTCTAAACTTAGGAACAAACCTTGATGAAAAATTTAATATATTTCATGATATATTTGTCCAAAATTTCATATTTTGCTTTGCTATCGAATCACGTAAGGTTAAGAACAAGCTTGCAGGGAAACCTTGGCTTTCGACAGACATAGTTGATGAGGGTAATCATTTGAGAGAACTGTTTGTTTATACATCGGATCACCAACTATTGACCCGCTATAATGCATTAAAACCGAATATCTTTAGCCAAAAAAAAATACAATAACAACTTGTTTATAAACACTGTAAATATAATTATATGGCCACTTATGGCGACTATGTAGTTTTAGAGGATTATATTACTAGCTTTGCAGTGCTCAGCATTTATTATATTATAAATAGGCAGAGATAAGAGTGTGCATTTTAGTCATAAGCAAGCTTTCAGTGTAGCAGGTTAATACTTTATTACTTGTAATTTTTCTTCGTGTAACTAAAATAAAGTTTTTAAAAACGAAGTAAACAAGATAGTAAATATATTTGGCGCAGTCGGTAGGATCCTTTCCGGTGTGCGTACTAAGGATTCTTTTCGGATACGAAATTCGGGAAAAGTTACGATTCACGTTACGACGTTTGCGTGTACACTCCTGGATTATCAGTGCCCTTTGGATAATTGGTGCCGCTCCGTCTGTCTCAACAGTTAAGGAAGGATCGAAACATCAACCCCTACGGAGAGCTACTTGTGACTCCTGGCAGATATCGTTCATCGGTACGCTGTTACGACAGCCAGTACAGGACTTATTGGCGTAGGCTAGAGTCCACGACAGGAGGCAACCACCCTGGATAGTATACCTCTTCAGCGAAGTACCACCTGATACAGGACAGAGATTGAGAACTTTATTGTAAGTCGTAATTGTTCTTTATAATCGGACATCCTGTTAGTTAAGACATTTCAATTTTATTTCGAAAAAAAAGTGAAAAGTAATACTTTTTAGAATATGTTAGTTTCTCATGAAGAAATTTAAAGGTAGATTTAGTGATATAACGTATCCTAGAATAAGACGTAATAACGTAGAAAAGATTAATTCATCAGAAAGTGAATTAACTGAATTATATTGTAACATTTCAAATATATTCGAAGTTCAAGAAACGCAAGTTGAGAATACAAACATTATGGCAAATGCTTTAAAATCAGTAGTAGCATTATTAAAAACTTTTGATGGCACGCCCACTCGTTTAGAAACATTTTTAACACAAATAGATACTTTTTATGCTAGATATTTTAATGGAGATGAATCTCAACAAGAATATGTAATCTTAGCAATTAAGTCAAAAATAATCGGTGCAGCCGAAGATTTTTTGTTAACGAGATCTGATCTTAATACATGGGCAAAAATTAGGTTAGCTTTACAACAGAAGTTTGCTGACCCAGTAAATAGAGCTAGTTTACAACAGCAACTTCTATTTTTAACAAGAAAGAGTGAATCCACACAGGATTATATTCAAAAGTTGAAAGCGTTAGTAACTAAGATTAATAGTAAGATTTGTTCAGAAATTGCCAATATTGAAGCACGCGCAGTTTTAATTTCACAAAATGAGCTTACAGCTACGCAAAACCTTTTATCCAATATTTCTAGTGAATTAAGAACTTTATTAATTGTACAAAGTCCACAGAATTTGGATCATGCAATTGAAATAATTACAAACTATGAAATATTAACTTCACAAAATAATTTCAAAAATAATTATTTACAAAATCAGAATTCAAACAAAAAAGTTCAAAAATCACAATCTATTGATTTCCAGAAGAATTAATATAAGTTTCAAGTTAATCCCCAAAATAATTTTCCAAGACCAAATAATTTCAACCCTAAACCATATAATCAACCTTTTAATCCGAAACCTCAAGGACAATTTCAAAGATACCCTAATCAAACATTTTTCAGAACCCCAAATCAAAATTTCACACCAAATTTAGCACAAAGAAATGCACAATTTTCGAAACCCCAATAATATCCACAACCCATGTCTGGAGTTAGTGTCCAGCCCCGAAAACCTGTTAGTCAAGTACAAAGACCACAACAATCTCATTTTCGACCACAAGGTAAACCCAATTTCACTTGGCAAGAATTAACCCACCTTAAAAATGAAGAACCAAATTATTATTCTGATACCGATATTGTCGAGTATCCAATAAATAATTCTGACTTTGACGAGCATGACTATTATCAAAATGCGGAAAAGTTAGAAAATCAGGATGAAGAGAACATAAGTGAACAATTAGAAAATTTTCATTTACCAGCCTCGGAATAAAACCATGTTTAAATTTGAATAGTTTTCAAATTAATCAATTACCATATATTGAAATTCCCAATTATAATATCAAATTACTAATAGACACTGGTTCTCATGCTTCATTACTAAGACCATCTTTAGCAGAGACTTATTTTCCTGAATTAATACAACCTTATACGAGCACTTTACAAACTTGTGCAGGTTCTAAAAAAACTGAAGGTAAAGCAAGCATTCCCTTATTCTTATGCTTTGGTATAACAGACTCAGTTGATTTCATATTGTACCCATTTCATGAATATTTTGACGGTATTTTAGGTATAAAAGATCTTTGTAAATTAAACTTGAATATCGATTTAAAAAATCAATTACTAAGAAATCAATACTTAGAAATTCCTTTTTATTATCGAGAAAACTTCGATCAATACTTAATTGAAATTCCGCCAAAAACAATTCAAAAGTCTACATTTAAGACTAACCTACCCAACAATACGACATGGATAATGCCTTATTTTTGCGACCATGATATCGAAATATAACCAACTATTGTGACAATTGATAATAACACTCACACTCGATATCTACAATCATACGGACAGGTCAGTAGTATTAGAAGGTAGTACGAATGACAATATGCCCTTAGAACCAATCGAACTTAACAATTTTGAAATATTTAATTTCAAAAATATTGAAACATCCATCCATTCCAATTTTGTAAATGAAAATGTATATTTAAAATCTCTAATTAGACATGAACACTTAAACCAAGAAGAGAGAGAACAACTTTTCAAGCTTCTTAAAAAATTTAATAACATTTTACATAAACCTGGAGATCCCTTAACATTTACAAATCAAGTCAAGCATGTAATCAACACTGCTGACGAAATACCCACTCATACGAAAAATTATAGGTATCCATATATACATAAAGATGAAGTAAATAGACAAATAAATGAAATGTTAGACAATGGAATCATTCAACACAAACAGTCGTCAAGAAATTAGCAAAAGATATAGATTCTCAGTTAAATTCAATTACTGAAAATCAGCAACTTTTAGCAGCGCGTATAAACAATTTAACGCAAATTACACAATCAGCATCAAAAGCCGCATATCTTATTTTGTTATTAGATAACCTAGAGAATAACCTTCGTGTGCTACAGGAAATAAAGAACAATGTGCAAACTGCAATTAACTTCGCAGAAATAAATATTATGCATCACAGCATATTTAAGTATCAAGAACTTAATAAGATAATTTCTAAACTTGATCCGAACACGCGAATTCCCTTTGATAATATTATCAGGTATTATGAGATTGCTTATGCAGACGTGACAATTAAAAATGACCTAATAATATTTTATATCGCTATTCCATTAATATCGAATAAGCCATATATCTTTTACAGAGTGTATCCAATTCCTGTAAATAATCAGGTAACGACAATAAATAACCCTTATCTCATGAGATCAAGTGACGATTATTTTAACGTTAAAGAAAAATGTGTTGAAATAGAAGATATGTTCCTATGTCCTTTAACTTTACTCAATAAAAATGAGCCCTGTGTCCCTCAAATGATTAACCTAACTAATCATTGTTCTATGGTACCTATAAAGTACAAGGAGACATCAATTACTTTACTGAACGATAATTCCATTATAGTAATCCCAACTTCCGAAGAAAGTATCTATTTTCAATGCCCCAATCAACACAGTCTTGAAACAATAAGTACAGTATCTCTTATTATACCAGCAGAATGTAAAGTTAAAATTCGAAGCGAAAACTATGATTCGCAACTGTCAATTTAAGATTAAAACTCCCATCAATAAATATTGACGAAAAGTTAGTTCAGAATATTGAACCCTTAGAATTAAAAGAGGTGAACTTAGAAAATATAAAAGAAGATTTAGAAGATGCTAAAAGATTAACCGTTAGCACTCTAAAAGACTTCGATATTGACAATAATAGGTTATCAATAGCTTTAATAACCATTGTAACCATTATAATAATAATAATTGTAGTAATTTTGGTTGGTCGCAAATATTATTGTAAAAAACGAAAAGATGTAAAAGTGGACATACAATTAAAGACTCTCGAAAATTCCCCATTTTCTCAAACTTAAAGAAGGGAGGAATTATATGGCCACTTATGGCGACCATGTAGTTTTAGAGGATTAGATTACTAGCTTTGCAGTGCTCAGCATTTATTATATTATAAATAGGCAGAGATAAGAGTGTGCATTTTAGTCATAAGCAAGCTTTCAGTGTAGCAGGTTAATACTTTATTACTTGTAATTTTTCTTCGTCTAACTAAAATAAAGTTTTTAAAAACGAAGTAAACAAGATAGTAAATATATTTATATGTCGAGAGTGGCATGGCAAATCATAAAAAATGAGACAAATCAAAACAGAGTCAATAACCTACCTGAATATTTTGTTGATAAAAATAACGACAGCATAATTTTTGATTTCAATGACGCTGCCCAGGCATTTAATGAGTTTTTATTCAGTCCTTAAAAACTTTGACTTCTGGAATGAAAAATTCTATTAATAAGAAAGATGTAAGCGGTATAAAAAAATACACCCTACTCAAGGGAAGAAGTTAAAAATATTATATTGTCAGTTTCGAAAAAAGACTCCAGTGGTTTTGATGAAATACCATACTCTCTTCTAAAGAGTGTATATGAATACATTCCCGATCCTTTAACCGACCTAATTAATCTCTCCTTTTGTGAGGGTTCATTTCCAAATATTTTAAAAACAACCATTATTCGGCCAATTTTTAAAAAGGGTAACGCACACGACATGTCCAACTACAGAGGCGTAGCGCTTTTGTTCGTATTCTCGAAAATATTCGAGAAGGCTTTTTACAATAGATTGCTTGTGTAGAACTCTTTTACTCATTTGAATAATACTCCAGGTAATATTTGAGTTCTGTATTCACATTAATTATTACTTATAATTCTCGCTATGATTATCATTATATTACGTTGTATAATATTGCTTAGACTAACTGATATCGATTCTTCCTCAGTCTTTTAATCTCCTATATATATCGAGTTGATGTAGGTACAAGACTTGTATATATTATTATAATAACAGTGCAAGGTCGTCAAGGTTAGGTCATCCTCGCTGTCGGCGTGTGATAGCGCGTTCGTTGAACTGAAACAATAATATTACGTGTACCAGATAATATAAATAACCTTCGCTTAAACCTCGACCCGGACGGATTACCTTCACTGGTCTAATTTCTGGAATACGGAGTGTTTTCTTGATACCCTACACTTGCGTTTTTGGAAAGAAGAGATTTCTTTTACCAAAATCAATTCGGCTTCCGGAGAGGAGTTTCTACTCAGGACGCAATTGTTTCATTGTACAACAATTGCGTATTAATACTGGTAATCAAACATCATGACTTTTTTTGACCTGAAAAGAGCTTTTGAAGTAATAAATATTGAACTTCTGCTTTCCAAGCTACAAAATTGCGGCGTTCGTGGTAACGCCCAAAAATGGTTGAAACATTTTTTTAACGGAGCGTACGCAGAAAGTAGTTTTGAGACACGATAGTATTCATTATTGTTCCACCCATGCACAGGTGGAAGCTGGGGTCCCACAGGGAAGCATGTTGGGCCCCTTGTTGTTTATCATTTTTATAAACGATATTTCTTTTGATTTTGAAAACGATTACATTACCTCGGTATCCTGTTCTGCAAAAAGCCTGGAGGGGCTTGCAGAAAAGTCAAATAATGTTGTTGGTAGGGTCCAAATTACTGTAATAATAACGGCTTGCTCCTGAATGATGATAAAACGGAGTTAATGCTTTTCTCTTTAAGAGACTTGAATAAAGCTCTTCTTGTCAAGGTTAATAACCAAATAATT
Organism: Pissodes strobi; assembly: GCA_016904865.1. Lineage (NCBI taxonomy): Eukaryota > Metazoa > Arthropoda > Insecta > Coleoptera > Curculionidae > Pissodes > Pissodes strobi. The sequence goes on along the minus strand of MU183650.1, from coordinate 64,417 downwards.
GAGGGGCGGACGTTTGTGAAGTTTTTGGGAGTTTTTATGGATGCTAAGCTTTCATGGTCATGCCAAGTGGACCATATTTTGAAAAAGTTGGCCGTCTACGCATTTGTTATATGGCAGCTGCGCTTTAAGGTAGACCTGGATCTCCTGAAGCTTTACTACTTCTCCTATGTACAATCCTGTCTCACTTATGCCATTCTGGCCTGGGGTAATGCGGCGAGAGCACCTGAGGTATTTTTTAGCAGAAAAGAATAGTAAGGAGTATGCTCTTTAAGCCTCCTCAATTTTCATGTCGCCAACTTTTTCCACGGTTGGGAAGTCCAGCGTTCCCTTCATTATTTTTATACCAAGCCACAAAATATGCGAGAGCGAATTTATCCAACGTCGGACTAACTAGGGGAGCTGCTGATCATTATGGCCTAAGGCAGAACTTTAATTTAATTATACCTCAACATCGGTTATCGACTGCGGCAAAAAACTATTTAATATTGCCTTTCAAACTATATAATAAATTACCTGGGCGAATTAAACAAATCTCTGGTGATGTGAAATTCAACAAAACTATAAAACATTTTTATTACAGTTAAAATTTTTATTCTATTGGGGAGTACCTAAGTAGCAATCTTTCATAATGGAAGCTGTTTGAATGATTGTGCAAAGCTGATAATGCTGATGATGTTTATGGTAATTTACTGTTTGTAATTTGCTGTTTATATACATTTTGTTGTGACTGTCTTGACAATATCCCATACTTACTTAGAATTATAAATCAATAGGAATTAAAAAATATATATTTTATTTTATTTTATATGGGCCTAAATTGCAAATAAATAGCTGGATAGCCTCCGTATTCCAGGACCTCAGTATCCTCCAGCGGCGTCTGGGTAATTAACAATAACTCTTTCAATTTTAAATGTATTGTTACAAGCGTGGATATAGTGTTCGAGCGCTTTGATAGGCTTGGAGCGGGAGGTGGTTTGGTCTGCCTGATACATCGGTCCCTGAGAAATAAAATACGAATGCGTATAAAAGAACATGTTAGCATCGAGCTGGACGGGGGCCGGTGTATCAGCGGCGGGTACGCGCCTCCCGCTCTTCGCATAACACAGGCCGACTACTTGGCCGTATTACCACCAAACACGAGGTCTGTCCTTGTGGGTGATTTTAACGCAAAACATATCTCGTATGGCGATAGCGCTACCACTCACAAGAGCGTCATCTTGCGCCAATTGCTCGAAGACAATCTAGATATCATGTACCTAAGAACACGTCATCCTACATTTTACCGTGCAAATTACAGGCCTTCATACTTGGATGTCGTGATCGCCCGTGGGATGCCTGACATCTCGGCACCTAAGGTCGTTAACGCCCTAAGCTCGAATCACCTTGCAATTAAGATGTGCCTGACTGGCGTCAGGCGGCCGGAAGCCATTGGGACAAAGATCTCATACAGAAATCTTGATTGGAGGGCGTTCCGGGATAAGTTAAACGACGTGACAGTCATCCCCAAGCAGGTCGAGTCATCCAAGACTTGGAGGCCGAAGTTGACACACTAACTCGAAATATCCAGCACGTCAGAGACGCTATGTGTCCGGTAGTCGGGAGGCAATCTTTTTTAGAGACGCTTCCTGATGAAATCCTAGACCTGATTCATTTCCGGAATCGTATCAGGCGCAGATGGCAGAGAAATCGCGCCGCTATCCACAAACAAAGGACCAACTCTCTGACAAATGAAATCAGGAAGAAGATCCGTAGTCACAGAGACGCGGTTTGAATGAGCTTCGTGAATGGGCTCGGTACGGCGGACGGTTCGCTGTGGAAGTTAGCGAGACAGGTCCGCAATACTAAAGCGCAAATGCCTGCCATTCGTAGTAATGGACAGGACTATGTAGGCGAGGCAGATAAAGCTGAAGTATTTGCGGACTTTCTCGCTGACATTCACGGCGAAATACCGAACACCGTACCATTGCACGCCCATGTCACGGAGCAAACTTCCAAGTTTACTGGAAGATCATATCCGATACCGCCCTCTGTGATGGATAAGTTTCGTGTGAATCCGTCAGAGATACGTGGTGCTCTCCGCCGTCTGCCAAATGATAAGGCTCCGGGACCTGATCAAATCCCGTACCCACTCCTCAAAAACCTTCCCTTCAAGACCATTGTACACTACATGCACATAGTGAATGCCGTACTTCGTTTGCAACACTTCCCTAGTTCCTAGAAAGTTGCACACGTGGTACTGTTCCCTAAGCCCGGCAAGGATCCCAAAAGCACCGCATCCTATCGGCCGATATCTCTACTCAATACTCTGAGTAAGCTCACCGAGAAGCTCTTGTTGCCCAGGATCAATGAGGCAGCCTCGAACCGTCAAGTACTTCCGTGGCGGGCATAGCACAAATATGCTCGCTGCGAGACTCGTGCAGGACATTTTTGACGGGTTCAACATGAGGCACAGCACGTCTCTACTGCTCCTGGACATAGAGAGAGCGTTCGACCGAATATGGCACGACGGGCTGCTGTATAAGCTCTTTACGGAGCTTAGCTTCCCGATACATACAGCAGCAGTGATCGCGTCATACTTGGCCGGACGTACCTTCTCGGTACGCGTCCATGATTCGGTCTCGACTTCGAGACCGATACAGGCGGGGGTGCCTCAGGGAACGGTACTATCGCCGCAACTTTTTAGCTATTATATAGCAGACCTACCGTCCCATCCCTATACTTTATTGGGGTTTTACGCCGATGATACCGCCCTTTATTCCCATGCCTTCACCGCACAGGAGGCAGTAAATAATCTAGCCGCGCACATGGAACGCGTGCTACCTTTCTATAATAATTGGAAAATCCGGCTAAACCCGAACAAAACCGAGTTGGTCCTTTTTACCAAAAAGCGTACCAATATCGTAGCACGGTCAATTGGGGTGCAAAATACCCTTATCCCTCCTAAATACCACGTTAAATATCTAGGAATCTATCTGGACAAGAGCCTTAACTTTTGCCGTCATGTGGCATATATACATGAAAAACACTATTGTATTTTCGAACAGTTGACGCCTCTTATCCGGAGTGGTTCTTATTTAAGTCCCGGCAATAAAATCACTTTATATAGGTCCATCATAAGGCCATTCCTGTTGTACGTGGCACCTGTCTGGTGCTCGGTCGCGAGTCGCGAAGTGTCATCGAAAAAGGATCCAGATCATCCAGAATACGTACTTAAGGGCGGCCTTCTCGGCGGGGCCGCGCACCCGGATCAGCGACTTACATGCTTGGTCAGGCGTAGAATACGTCAATGAATACATCGACAAACAGGCATGTAAGTTCTATGATCTGGGAATGCGCGGCTCAACGAGGACCGCTAACCTGGCGACCTTAAGGTATGACCCGCGGGATGTGCCCAGACATGGCCCGGTACACAGGAAAACGACGATGTACTACCTACAACCCAGGCCGCCTTAGACGATGGACCTAATTCCATCTCTGATCCTAAAAATCCCGTCAACTTCCCCCTTTTGTGCCTCTGGGACTCTTGAGAAATCGAGATCTACCAGGAGCACAGAAGTCAACCCGTCCTAACCCGCTGACTAGACCCCAAGAACATACTCCGTTATGTGTAGTATATTTTTAAGTGAAATTGTAATCTCAGATTAGTTGACATAAATGTATTATATATATATATATATATATTGGTCGGGATACACAAATTCTTTTTTTATTGCTTAAAACCATAAAGAAGGGTGTGGTATTTTAATTAACCACTTTTAATGAACAGTATAACATAGGGTGGTGAGAGAAACTGAAACATGTATTCGGTATTGATATAATTTAATAATGCAGGTGTAAATTGCATTTAAATATAATGGAGATAAACAAACAATGTTTTCTTTGTTAAATAGAAAAAATATATATACAATTCTTAGACTAAAACTTTCAATCACTCATCATTCGTTCAAGTATAAAACTAAAATTACAAAAGGTTTCTTAAATTTAAAAATGTCTACTGAAGCGTCTTGATTGTTTGATTTAGAAATTAGTTTTTATCTTTATTAATTTAAGACTTCGTCTTCAACTTAGTAACTTTCACACAGCATACCTTGTCCCTTCGACTGCTTTACCTGCCTTGCTTTACAGGAATTCGACCAGGAATGTCAGTCTGCCTTCCGCCATTTTATGTTCCAACGGGAACGGGGATGCTATCGTTTCTAACTTCGAAGAATTGCTTTTAAGAAGCACAAAGGAGGTCTTTGTCCAAACCTTGGACAAAGATAACTGAGGTGCACGAAATATTTTCTAATATTCGTGCATACAAGAGAAATTGGCCCAAAAAGGAACTTGACCTTTGGCCGGAGAACAGCACGTTTTACTGCTATTTAAGCGAACGTCTTAACTGAACTGCAAAATGATCTTTCGGGAGGGACCATAACGCGGGAAAACTCGGCGTCGGTTTTTATCTGAGAGGGGGAAAACATCTTCTTTCTTTCTTTGACAGACTGCTGTTTACTGACGGAGACACGAACATATTAAATTGAAAACGCTTGGATTGACCCCAATCGAACTGGTAAAATGACATTTAGCTGTATAGGATGGAATCGACCATCCAGGGTTGAACTAAGGGGCATTAAAGAACTTGACATTTGCTGATTTAAATGTACAAATTGGAATGTACCCGGGGTGAAATAAATCTATTTTGTGTTTAATTATGGCTCAGTCATTCTACATGCATACAGGGTGTTATCACCAAACTATACGGTGAAAAACGATAGTTTCTACACGTGTTGGGGTGTTTCCCCAACATATATATATATATATATATATGTCGCAGGCAAATGGTAGTTTCAGGCAAATGGCTTTTGCCTAGGCAAATGTTATCTGCCTGGGCAAATGACTTCATGAAAATAATTTATATTTTAAAGTCATTTACCTAGGAAAATGTCATTTGCCGAAGTCGTTTTTAGGCAAATGACTTTGAGATTTTGATGAACGTTTAATGTACCTACGCATGTTTTGGTTTTGCTGCTGTAATTTTCATTATATTTATGACCATGTAAGTAAATATTTAGATTTTTTATTATTCACTGATAGTGTTTTGGCTAGGGTTTATACACAGTTTTTGTCGCAATAGTTAAAAAACTGAATAAATAACATTACCTAAGTTTAATAATTTACATTTTTTTTTTGTTTGAGGTTATGTAATCAGGCTGAGTTTACCCTTAAGCCTTGTTCACAAAGCTTCGATGTGTCACCAGCGACAGGACCTGTGACCAATTAACGTCAAGTATTTTGTTTCCCGTATCACTCCCCTACAAAATAGGTACTCAAATTTGATTGTTCACGGTCTTGTCGCTTGCGACACGTCGTGTAAAAATTCGCACACACTATCAGCTTTGATCGCCACGTGTCGAACCGTCGCGTCGCGTCTTTAAAAAAAATCAAGCACCGGCAGAAATTTTTACCGACGATGCGGCACGACGGTTTTTCCCCACAGACATCGGTTTTTGACATATTTTTCATGACGTTTTTAATCGCGGCGCGGCGATACGAACCGATAAAAATTACCGTAAGATCTAAAAATCCGTAGATAGGTATGCAACCAAAAAGCTAATTATTTATAACCAGCGAAGTGAACATAAACAAACCGTGGTCACAGCCGTACCGTATACCGTAGTACCGACAATACCGTATAAAGCCTAAAGGCGGCTGTACACGATGCGAGAAATTACGTGCGAGGCGGCCTCGAATGTTTCACGCATGCGAGTTGGAATCGTGTACACTGTTCACGCGCGAGCACGTACGAAGGTCGTGCGTGCTCGAAACGACTTCAATCATGTTTGTTATTTAATTAGTTTCTCGCAAGAGCTCGTGTGAGAGCGCCGGTTAATTGCCAAGTGCTCTAGAGGTATCTCGAATCATGTCAATAGAATTACGTATGCTAGATTCGTGGTGCGAGACACGAATGCACTTCTCGCACGTAATTTCTCGCATCGTGTACGGCCGCCTTTATTGCTCTTTTCAATTATTTACAGATAAAATGGTAGACAAAGAAGAATATTATAGGCAGCTATATGCGAAATATGACCAAACAACAACTAAAAAACCTTGGAATTTACAAAAAATTAATAAAGTGATTGATGTTTTAAAAAGTTACCAAGCAAAAAAAAATACAAACAATACTAAAGAGATGTCGAACGAAGAAAAATATTACGGCGTAAAATATGATCTTCTCGAAATATCGGGAGCATTAAAAATTATCTTAAAACCAAAGACTGTGGGTGATGGAAATCTGATTTATATTGCTGCGATCGAAGAGTTTTTTGACAGAATTGATGAACAACATAAAGCAACAGGCCACGGGGGACGAGATAAAATGCTTCATAATTTAAAAAAGAAATATAATATTCCTAGAATGGCTGTTGAGTTATATGGACAATTGTGCAAAACATGCAATTTAAAAAAAAAACACAAAAACATGCCGGTTTAGTTGTAAAGCCTATCATATCTAAGGATTTTAATGTCAGAGGACAAGTCGATTTAATAGATCTTCAATCTTCCGCCGATGGTAAATACAAATGGCTTCTAAATTACCAAGATCATGCCACAAAATTTCTTTGTTTGAGGCCTTTACAAACAAAAAGGGCTGCCGAAGTAGCTAGTGAACTATTAAAAATTTTTCTCGAACAAGGCGCTTCAGTAATTTTGCAAAGTGATAATGGACGAGAATTCACTGCCGAGGTGATCACAGAGCTAGTTTCGTTATGGCCCCAATGCAGAATCGTACATGAACGACCCCGACACCCTCAAAGCCAGGGGTCAGTGGAGCGGTCGAAACAGGACGTTGAGCAACTGCTAAGAATTTGGATGGAAGAAAATAACAGTGTTCGTTGGTCAGTTGGCTGTTACTTCGTGCAATGGCAGAAAAATACCTCATTTCAGCGCATTATTGGGAGATCACCCAACAAGTCTCTATACGGAGCAGATCCGAAGATAGGCTTAGGATCCACAAATTTGCCATCAGACCTTATTGATAAAATATTAACCGAAGAGGACTTGGAAACTATAAATGCAAATGACAACTACAATAGCGAAGGCACATCGTCAAACAATGGCCATGGTCCAGGGGAAGCAGAGAGCGACGATACCAGTATACAAGGCCATATTCAGGAAGAAAGTTTAAGTCAGGAAAGTAACACAGATACTGTACAGGTTGTCGACTTGTCGAAATTGATACATTTACGGAAGAACTGCTAGATGAAATGCCCATAATAATACAAGAAAACCCTACACAGGCGAACATAGGAGCCAATATTATAAACCCTGCTGTTTTTGTTAGCGACACCGAGAGCACAGGTACATACAAATGTTCGTTATGCAAAAAAATAGTACACGATATTTCCGATGCTGCTAATAAAGACAATAGCAATTTTAGTACTAAAGTTACTTGCATTCTCTGTATCAGTGAAGAACATATCAGAATTAATAGAAAAAAATCTTACGATGGGCAGATAAGGGCTGCGGAAATAATGACTAAGAGAAGCAGGACCCTTTTTTGCGACATAGAAGTAGGTAAATATGTCACTGTTGCAATTCCAAAATTTGATAGAGGACCATTAGATAGAAAGAATTTGGAAGGTATTATACTTGATAAAAAGAATGGCGTCTATCGAATAGGCACAAAGACGGGTGTGTTAAAAAACTGGTTTACTAGAAGTGATCTAACGCCCATTTCAGCAATTACCTTTAATTATAGTGAAATTCCTCAAGACCGTTTCATTTCATTGAGAGAAGCCTGCGCCGGGCAGTCGATGTTTTCGGGGCAAGCATTTTCAAAATGTCAATGTCAGCCATCAAAACGTCAGTGTAATACCAATCGTTGTGCTTGTTTCAGGTGTAAAAATCTCTGCAACAGTAAGTGTCATTCTAGCAATCCTTGCCAAAATAAATAAGGCCTACAAAATTTACAATTTTGTTTGTATTCAGTTTCAGTATTACCTACATTATACAAATTTTGTTTGAGTTACATTTTATATTTTTGTAGAATTAGTTTTTCCTTTTCTTTTCAAAAATATTTATTAAAAAACTGGAGCGTAGCTTTTTATTGCAAGCATTTCCATTTGCCTAAAAAGTACGTAGGCAAATATCATTTGCCTAGTCAAATAGTATTAGCCTAGTCATCTAGCATTTGAAAAAGAAAAAACACGATTTGCCCAGGCAGATAGCATTTGCCTAGACAAAAGCCAATTGCCTAGAATTACCATTTGCCTGCGACATAT